>CAJHQP010001052.1:0-134270 GCA_905132765.1 Moricandia arvensis
TATTATAATAAAACTAGGATTTGGACCCCGCGGTTCGTGGAGAAAAAACAATAATAAATCTAAAATATCATTTAAAATAATAATTATATTTATGTAAATGTTTAGATTAAAAATGTTTTTAATTCGATGTTTGAAAGTTTAGTATAGATTTGGTACTTTTTCTAGAATTTTCTGGCTTTTGTAAGATGTTTTCAATATAAACTCAATAATTTTAGTGTGGATTTGTAACTTCGTAATAAGCTAATATCATAAAAAAATATATTTTATAACAGATTTGGTGTATCCTAAAGTGATGGTTTTTCAATTGTTTTTTGCCACTCTGTCTGTTTCTAATAAATGTATATATGCATTCAAAAATAACTACAAATAGTAAAAATATTCTCATGATTTTTAAGGCATTACACAAAATTAATTAACGTTCAAAGTTTATGTAACATATCAATACAAGGATGAGCATGTTAATTTGAAGAGTAGTCAAGAATGTTATAAAGTATGAATATAGAAAATGATTGTAGGAATCGAAATTTGCACTGTCGATTTTCGTTGATTTAGGAAGGTAAAGTAAACCTAATTTTCCAAGAGGTCTCAGATTTCTGCTAAGCCAAAAACGTCAGCAACTAAACAGTGAGAACAACAATATAACGATGAATTAATAAAGAAAAAAAGAAAATAAAGAGGATCTTATTCCAAATCTGTAGTTTGAGCATTACAAAAAGTAAAGCTTTAGCGGAAAGAGCCATCAGCGAGTTCCTAGTTCTAACCTCGTAAGATATGAATAACCTAGTTGAGTCGCATCTCGAAAATAGTAAAACGAAAATATGTCTAATTGTCCTAAGAGCTATGTTTGCTCTGAGTAAGAATTTTTGTGTCCCCTTGCATTCTCAACCTCGAAGTCCTTATATACTCCTCCCAGAGGCGGTTTTCTCTTTTCCCCTCTGCCCTAGGTCGAATTTATCGCTTCGCGGAAATATTCTTTTCCCCTTGATCTTCATGATTATCTTTAGAAATTTAATATTTCGATCTTGACATTTATCTTTCGAACTTCCATTTATCTCTTCCTGCAAAATAAAAGATAAACCGTCATAGAGATTCGGCTCGATTTCGGATAAAATCGCGCGTGGGCTTTTAGCTGAGTTTTAGACCTTCTCGGGCCGTTTTTCGACTTAAGCATTTTTGCGATTTTATCGGAAGAGCATTCGTAAGACGACGTCGTCCCTAGCGAGAGTTATGATCTTTCGTATAGTGCAGGCATCTTTAGGTGTTTAGTTACACGATCGATCTGAACTTTATACGATGAAATGAGTTCTTACGGTAAAGTTCCAACGCCAATCTCGATCGAGACAAAACAAAAAAGAGTTCGATCAAGTTTTGAAGGAGGGAGTTACGAGGATGAGACGAAAATGAATTGATTTATCCAACTCGCAGAACGGGCGAGTTGGATTGCTTGTGCTACCTAACTCGCCGTTTGGCGAGTTAGGCTTGTTTAACTCGCCGAACGGACGAGTTGGTTGTCTTGTTCGGTCCAACTCGCCCTCTCGGCGAGTTGGTCGGCCTGCACTGCCCAAATCACCCGTTCGTCGAGTTGGTCGACCTGCACTGCCCAAATCGCACGTTCGGCGAGTTGGTCGACTTGTTGGGTTCGACTCATCCGTTCGACGAGTTGGACGTCTTACTCAGCCAACTTCTCCGTTCGGTGAGTTGAATGATTGAGTCCTTCAGTCGTTTCGTTGTCTTGACGCTCGGGGACACATCGACTTGAGGTCTAGGACAAACTCTTCTTGATGGCTCACCGTGCAGATCATTCCTTCGTGGTTTGGCCGAAACTTGACTTTGATTTTACCATCCCTTTTTTCGAGATATTATCTCTTTTTCACATAGGTACATTTTTTAATAGTTTTCTGACGTTGATTCCGTTGTAACCGATTTTGACCCCAACAATGATTAAATCATGTATGAATGTATTTTAAATAATACTTAACATTTGTCTTGTTTTAGGTTACATAAATTTCTTTATAGAACGAGAACGGAAATTTCTTCCATTAAAAGCGAAGCTAGTATTCAACAAATACAAATAAAATTTAGCTCTTATGTGTTTTGCTAAATATATTTTGAAGTCATTCGGAGTGATGGATCTCTTTCTCTCTATTTGTTTTTTTTCATTTGTTTTTATTTTTATGTTGGATTTTGTCAATCTACACAACTCCTTATATATAGATAGAAGATGAAAAGTTGCAGAAGTTAAATTTTAAAGTCTGAAATGGTAATCAAGTTGCAATGATTCAATTAAAATTTCTAAAACAATATATATACTCAAAATTGAAGTATCAACCTTTTATTTTTTTCAAGTATGTTAATTTGGTTAATATTTATTTATATGTAACTGTACAGTAAATATTATTTTTGAAATACACATTAGCAACAACTGGTTAAAATAGATTAATACTTTCTCAATAATTTTAATCTTTTAAAAAATCTCTAATGTTTTCAATAATCTCTAATCTTTTAAATATATGTACACAATCTTCTTTTCTGTAACGAAAAAATATATTGAAAAGTTACATCTTTAAAAATCGTTTATAGAGATTATAAGATTACGAAATATGTTATGATAAAAAATTTCTTGTGTAAAAAGTATTTAGAAATTTTTGATGGTTATGAAAATAGTAATGGAAAAAATGAGTGAGGGTTTAGTAACAACGCCTATATAGATTTTGATTCACCAAAAAGTTCTTTCCCAAAAAAACTTCAAATATTAAATGGCACAATCTTAGTATAATAGGGCACTTCTTAATCATTTTCTCACCCTCTTATAAACCATTTCATTTTAAGATGAAAAGACATATCATTGTAAAAGTTCATAATTTCATTTAAATCAATGGACAAATCCTGAAATATGTCGACAATTCTTTTAATCCAATGTAATTATCATAATGAAATGACACATTGTTGGGATGAAAGGATAGATCCTTAGACATTTTGACAACTTTTTTTAAATCAATGCAATTCGTAGGATAAAAGACACAATATTAAGATGAAAAAAACATTTTAAACATTTTTCGGTTTCTTAAATCCTTAGACATTACAAAACCTCCAAATACCAATGAGTTTTTAAAGATGAAAAGACACATCATTATAAAAAGAGACACTATAAGACATTTTAACTTCTTAAAATATAATTTAGAGGATGAAAATTCAATTATATAGGATGATAAGACGAAGCTTTAATCACTTTACACCCTCTTAAAACCATTGCAATTTTTTTTAGAATGAAAAGCGACATCATAAAGTCTGGTTTATAACTGTTTTTTTAATAAATGAATTTGTTATGCTGATAAGATACATTGCTGGGATGAATTGATTATTTCAACTCATGCTATTATTAGGATGAAAAGATATATTGTAAAATGAAAAGATATATTCTTAGGTATTTTGTTTATTATTATTTTTTAAATCAAAGCAATTTTGAAGATTAAAAGACACAATATTAGAATAAAATGATACATCAGTAAATATTTTAACATCTTATTAAAACTAATGTAATTTATAGGATAAAGCATATACAATATTAAAATTAAAAGACATTTACAAACTCATATAAAATTAACTTTTTGTTTTTGATTTTTAGTGAAATAATCTGAAATGTATTAGAAATATTTTTTCAAGATAATTCAGTAAATTTCAGATATGTAATTTCCTATTAAGGCATTACAATCTTCACATCTGATTAGTTGTTTTGGTGAGGGTGATTTGCACCTCTATAGTTCCGTCAATCTTAAGTGGGATGGGGGGTAAGTATCTTCGATTTCATAAACCCTAATCAGACTGCACAGTATAAATATTAGATAGACATCTAATTGTCTTGCCATCGACTTGGAACAAGCCTAATTAGACAAAACAACATTAACACAAAACTATAACCAAACCAGACAGTTTTCAACAGAAATTAAGAACTTGTAAGAGATAACGCTCTTTACTTTTGAGTTTTCTTAAATGAAAAAAAATAATTATAGTTTGATTGCAGTTAACGGCAACTCAACATTTTAGAGGGGAAGATTTACCCACTGCTGAAGCTAGGAGATTTTATGGTATGTTGGATGCTGGAAAGCAACTATTGTACCTTTTTGAAGAAAACAGAGAAACGGATGAGTGGTTACAAGACTCTCAAATCCTGGATGGGTAAATATAATAGAAAAATCAATGAGTTTTTAAGGAATGTGATATATTTTTTGATTGTTATTTCCACACAAACAGTAATTAAAAAGAACAATGGTGAGAAGAGGGATCAATATGAACGTGATTTGAAAACATAAAAGCTAACCTCTAAAGGGAATGATCAGATTATAGTAGCAACTGAAGTAGCAAGGGTATATTCAAACTTTAGTGGCCTATCAAAGTTAAATGTTGTAACATAACTTAGAATATAAAGGCAGCACAATAGCATGCTTCAAAATCATTAGTTCCTATCATGTCCAACGGTGACTCGTTCACGGCGATCCACCATAAGAATTGGGAACGAAGTGTCACGTGGAGACCTCGGTGGCATCTCTCTTAACTGCTGTCCATTATGGTCGTAATGAATCACTCTTGAGAAATCCAACGACTCACATTTTCCGCCCATCAAAATCTCTCGTCTGCCAAAGGCCATGTTTCTCCTCATTCATTGCTGTCGTTTTCTCCTTCTCAGCCTTAATTCTCATCGGCAAGCTCGTCAGATTCCATTAGCCGCCACAGTTTTTGTAGCGAGTTAATTTGTGTGTCTGGCTGGGGTAGACTGCAGACTGACTCAATACCAATGTGAGCCTTTGAACAAAAATATTTTTTGGACCCTATGATTATTAATTATTAATATTTAAATACTTTTTAAAACTATTTTTACACAAATTAATTATTTTGATTTTAGTTAAAATGTTTTATATTATTATACTTCTAACAGTTTGTAAATTTATAATATTATGTTTAGAACCATTAAGATATATCATATAGGTTCAATAATTATGCTTCTGAGAAGATACCAGAGGACATACCTTCACGATTTTAAGATACAGTGATTAATAAAGTTGTTCTGAATGGTGTAATACAAAAACTAATCAAACAATGAATAGGAAGTGTTACCAGAGGGCATCTAAATGAAAATATGCTTACTATAATTGCAAAAACTCCAAAGCTACAATAAATTTAATAATTAACAAATCACAGAAAATAGCTATACCTTAATAAAAGAGAAAAATCTAGAGGAAATGTGATCTGTAGTAGAAAAATAAACTGACGTGTTATGATGGAGGAAACTAAGGGAGATAAGCAGAAGAGAGAATCATAGAAAACTTGAAACAAGTTTAAAAACCTATACAGTCTCTTCAATATAAAAACATACAACTCTTAAAGGAAGATGATGACGGTTCCAGTAAAACTCTGAGTTTGAAAAGATACAACGCTTGAGGGAAAATAATTACTGCAATTTCTTCAGGGGACATCTTTGAAGCGCTATGAAGAAGATGTCATTGCTAACTGTTGGGATCGTGAAGGCCCATGTCCAACTCTATATTATCTTATTAGTACGATATTGTCCACTTTGGGCCTTAGAGGCTGGCCCGCATGGTTTTACTTTTGGTTTCCTTCCCAAAAGGCCTCGTACTATTAGAGTTGGACTTTCTCTTTATATATTAGACACCTCTTGTCTAAACTTCCAATGTGGGACTTTGTTTGATATCTCACATTCTCCCCCTCAAACTAAGGATCACACTCATCTCGTGTGTTATAGCCTTCTGCGAAACTCCTTTATCGCAAGGTTACTTTGAGACTAACGTGATCGATGTCGTCGTACTTTTCATCGTAAACAAAATTCTATCCAAATGGATTATATCATATGAACAAATCTCACAATCGGATGTTAAATATTTTTCCTATGAAAAATAATGATGTCTGGACATTTTACCCAATACCTGAACCCGCATCCAAACCCGACCCGAAAAAACTCGAATCAAAATAGCAAAATACCCGAATGAGTATTGATTTAGGAGAGATTAAATATCAAAATCCGAACGGGTAATAGCCGAATCCAACTGGATATCCGAAGATAACCAAACATAAGTATACTTAACTATAAATTTCTAGTTTACATCTCTCATTTTATTTAAAATATTTATATTGATGTTATACATACTTTAAAATCTTATAATATACATATAATTACAGATAAAATGATTCGATATTCACTTAAAATGCATGTTAAGTTTTTTGTTTCATGTATTGACAAAAGTTACATCCATATTTTAAAAACAATAACTAAATCAATGACTTTTTTTTTGAATTGTTATTTCCAAATCTATTAATCATTAAGTCTATTAAAAACAAAAAAAAAATTAGTTAAGTGAAAGTTATATTTTTAAATACAAGAAACTTAAAAAATGAAAAATTTATTTTTTCGTTCAAAATCTAAGTATTCGAAACTCACCCGAAATAACCGAACGCGAACTACAGAGATATCCAAATGAATTCTATATCCCTACACCCAAATATCCGAAATATCCGACCCGAACCGGACGGGTATCTGAATGCCCACCCCTAATTGATTAGATAGACAAGGGTTTGCTATTATATATAGATTAGGTTAATGATGATATTCTAAAGAGAGAATGAGGGATATTTCATTTATTTACAAAGCTATATGGTTTAGCTGTCAATAATGTTTTAAAACAATTGATTTTTTGAATTTGGTGTTATTAGGAAAGTTGCTTCGTTAATGGAGGGGTCCCTCTCCGTTCACTTAGATACTTTTTCACAGATGATGTTGTGTGCAGAGGGAGAATCCCTTTCCAAAGTTTTGGAGAAACCATTTTGAAGTAAGTTGCTTTTCTCTGGTCATATAACAAGAAACCTCCGCGTATAAACAATTCATTCTCTTCGTGTCCTCACTGGTCTGCAGTTTCAGGGTAACGTGGAGTTGTAAATTGTAATAACGTGGAGTTGCTATGTAGCCAACAAACTAATGAGCATTAGGTTTGCAAACAATCCATTGCAACCTCGTTCCAAACACATTGTTCTTCAAGGAACCTTCGATATCAACTACGTGACTGGTACTGACGAGACTGGTGTAGCAGTAAAAAAAATCTTTCTTTTTGAGGGACGAAGAACAACACAACTAAATAAATTCTTTAATCACTCTGAACTCAAAAGCACATAATCTATACTAATACAGAGTACGTTATATTAGGAAGAGATTATGTTTTTATTTGTGATTTAACGATTTGTAACATCATGCATCAGGTTCTCATAAAACGTACCGTTGGAGCCTCACTACTGTCTGAGAGGAATTGCAATTACAAATATACATGTAAGGAAGAAGAACGACGATGATGGTGAACTGTATAAGAGGAAAATTTATACATCTCGAAAGGATGATGGAATATGTAAAGGGATAATAGTTCCAAAAAGGTGTAATTGCTGAGACGCGTTGGTTGAAGCCCAAAGGAAGCAACTGAGACGTGCAAATGTCGAAGGGTACGACGTTCAGAGAACCGTCGATTGAGATATAGAAAAAAAGAAGACGCATCTTTTACTGAAAGAGACTGATGGCGTAAGATCTTATAGATGAAGGATGATCTTGTTCGTCATATTACAAAATACTGATAAACTCAATCGTTAGACTTAAGGTTTAGTTTCCTATAAAAAAAAGTGATTACATCATCTTGGCTTTGATATTATATATAGATAGATTGAAGCTGTAACTGGTACACTATTAAAGAATTGATGGAATACAAATAAATGGAATAATATGAATTGAATATAGCAAAAAATGGAATTGATGGAATACAAATAAATAAAATAATATGAATTGAGGCTGCAACTGGATTGTTGATTTTTGGAATGGAATGATGTGGAATGATTTATTCTATTAATTCTAAAATTTTGTTCACCATTTGATATGAATGGAATTCCACAAACATTCCAAAAATTATAAAGAAAAACATTCTTAAACATTCCTCTACAAATTTTTTCATGAGTGATTGGAATGTAGTCTATTCCATTTTTTGTTGTATTCCATTCATATCATTCCATTTATTTGTATTCCATTTAGTGTACCAGTTACAGCCTGAATATAGCAAAAAATAGAATAGATTCCATTACATTCATTCATGAAAAAAATTGTAGAGGAATGTTTAAGAATGTTTTTCTTTGTAATTTTTTGGAATGTTTGTGGAATTGATGGAATGAGTATTCCATTCCTTTCATGTCAAATGGTGAAAAAAAATTCTGGAATTAATGGAATAAGTCATTCCACATCATTCCATTCCAAAAATCAACAATTCAATTGCAGCCTGAGTTTTTCTCTGTCATGCTAAGTGTCACCTCCGGGGGATCCAAAACGTGACACGTGACGATTTCTAATTCTCCAACTACACTCTCTAGTAATGTTAATTCCTTTACTAAATGTAAAAAAGGAGTTCATTTTTTTCGATTTTAAGTCTTACATGTTAGGCCTAAATTGATAAATTTGAACAATTTATGTAATTCCACAAACAAAGTATATTTGGCGATCAAAGTATTCTGCGTTGCCGTTTCAAACGTAACCTTTGTCAGATCTGTCTTCTCTTCAATTCAAAAATATCAAAGTGATAGTGGGAGTAACCAATAAAGGGCACATTCTCCTCAAGATCACTCACCTCATCTATCAATCGAATGTAAAGTATATATATGGCGTTCAGGTCCTCAAGAGGAAATGCAAATCTTCTTTAAATCACACTATAGTGAAAACCCTACAAAAAGATTTTCAACGAATGGCGATTACTCACCGCTACCTTTTCCACCTTCTGAATACAACTATTCATCAAAGCATCAATCATTTACAGTTTCTTGGGTTATGACAACAAACACCGTCCACATGTCCTTCATTTTGTTCACCAGGTATGTCTTCTATGTTGATTTAAGATTTGCAAATTAAAATAAGTACCACGTTAATCTATGTTAGTCGACACTAACAGGGAGGAGACAACCATCCGGGTGATGAAATGCTTGGTACTGTCAGCAAAACTCTTATGCCAACTCCTATAATGAAGAAGTGTGTCCTAGAAAATACCTCAAGACATGACGATGATACTATTCTTGCAAAAATCCCATTGGACCTAGCAACACAACCTCGTCAGGTTGATGGAGTTTGTTAGAGATGGATTGCATTCATTTACAGGCCCATCGTATAAGCTGACCTCAGCTCCAAGTCGGCTAGGGTTTTATGCCGGCTTAAGGGCATAATGGAAAGGTGTAAGGAGTATATAAAAAGACAATTAAAGTCAAGAAAAAGCATTCACAATTAACTTAGGAGACAAGGCACAAGAGCTAGTGTTTATCTTCTTGTTCTTGCCTAGTTGTACTAATTTTCATAGCTTTCACTCAATTTTTTTGTACCACTTTGTGATATCAATAAACATCTTTCAATCAAGCCACCTCGAATTTGTGTATTGCACCAAATTCATATTAAACAATTGACATGCTTGTAGAGACTTTTTGAAAGTAACGCCAAGAATCAATCACCATGGATCCTGTGAACCAGCCAGGAACATAGATTACCGCCATGATGCATATGATGACCGATATGATGGAACGCTTCACTAATCGGATGAGGCCAACAAAGCAACTAACAAATGCCTCAACGTGATATATGACGCCCTCACGCCTCGTGCAACTACCAACGGTGAACAAACACTAGGGAGGGTTCTTTTTCCTCTTACGACACATGGAGTTGATCACACAACTGATAAGCAGGTCGTTGACTTGCAAAGTGAAGTACAGGCCATCAACTCTAAAATACATAAAGCTACAAGCTTGTTTTCTGAGATTGAACACGTGCTAGCTGCCACAAAAGAATTTACTGACGTAAAAATTCACCAAACTTAGCAGTTTTGGGTCCTGTCCTACTCAGGAGACCCTGATCCTAGAAATCACTCTTTACTGGTGAAGAGAAGAACGCTGGATAGTGCCAGTTGTTTGTGGAAAGTCTCAAAGATTCGGCCCTAACTTGGTTTTCAAGACTTGTCGAGGATTCTATCAGTAGCTACCGCAATCTGTCAACCCAATTTCTGAAACACTATACGATGTTTATCAGAAAGGGAGCTTTCATAACAGATCTATGGAAGATGTCCCAGATCTGAGAGAGAGCCTAAAGGAATTCATGGAAAAAATTCAAAGTTGTAGTTTCTAAAGTACCTGTCCCAGAAGGTACCGATGTCGAAGCATTGCACAATGCACTTTGGATCAACTGCAAGTTTAACATGGACCTTTACGTGAATCCAACCATAAGTCTTCAAGATTCTCTCCACCTCTCTAACAGATTCATCGCCATGGAAGATGATAAACAAGCTTTCCTACTCAAGCACACCATGATGAAATAGGTGGCGAATAAGTCGGCAAAGGTCCACCAAGAACCCATGCAGCATTCATCCTACCCCCAATCAGACAAAAATAACGGTCGAGTCTTTTTGGTCAACGAAGATGGACAGGTCTACGAGATCAATTATGATGGAGTAGCAACCAAAACACTGTGTAATGTCTGGGAAAGAGGAGCAGACGGACCACCAACCTCAGCCTTTGATAGGAACAAATTTTGTGACTATCACAAAGCAAAAGAACACAACATCAAGGAATGCAAGCAGCTTCAGGAGATACTAATGGAGGCTTTTACCAAGGGAATAGTGGTGCCCAATTCGCCCAGGTAAAAACCCGCTAAGGACAAGAAGGGATGGACCAAGAGTGAAGAAAAAATCTCCATAAAACTCAGGACAGTATAGGAGTAAATTACCACGTGTAGATAATCCAAGTCCCTCCAGAACACCGTGATACAAACGACTTTTTGGGGAAGGAGAGATCACTTATTATTAGGCATATCAACGCCAATAGCCACGAACAATCATCTTCAGAAGAAGATTGCTCTCATCCCAAGGATATCCATGACAAAATAAATTTAAAGGAAGCACCAAGTAGACAATACCTCAGCAGCATCTACAAAGGACCTTTCTAGATGTAAATACCTTCGCGATAAACAAAAGCAAAAGCCGTTCAGATCGGACATACCTCGGAAACTTCCATCTCCTCAAGAAAGCTCATTACCATATGAGAAGTAGAGCGAGTGGGAAGAAAAACGCTTCAATCTTGACCCTCCACCTCGGCAATTCGGAGTTTATCCTCGGTGAGACTTGCTTGTTTTGCAAAAGAACCATCTCGATGGAGATGGAACAGACATATCGGTTCCTTGGAGACCATTACCTTGGGGCTTGTAGGTGATATATCTTGTTTGTCATCAGTGTCTCTTGTAACTTCCACATGAACAGTCTCTGGTGACATAAGATGTGAGCTCGTATCAAGCGAATCTCTCGGAGGCTCTCCTAGACGTCAAACTATCGGTGACAGGGCTAGAACCACCAGAGTCATCTTGAAAATCCGGATCAGAATCTACTACTATGGCCTTCCTTTTATTGAGAACCTTTGAATTGAAGCCATGGAAAGGTTTGATCGAAATAAATGAAAACAATCGAGAAATTACGTAGATGATGCACGAAGAGAGAGAGAAAGTCTCAAAGAGAGAAAAATGAGCGAAAGAGAAGGTCCCTCGACATTTATAATGATGGTGCTGCAAACGAGGAAAAATCATTACTAGATCTCATGAATTAATGCAGTGGCACGATTCCCACGAGTTTAGGAGGGACTGTTCGTATTTCTAAATTAAACCGAGACCGGTTCATTCAATGATTCATAACCATGAACATTATTATGAAGATCAGCTAACCGCTGAGATTAACACCTTGATTCAATGGACATTAACTATGCTGCTTATTCTCAGAGCCAATCTAACAAATTCATTGAGATAGACTTCATCTCTCACAAATGAACTGGGGAGAGGGGACTTATTGTTAGAGATGGATTGCACCCCTCTATAGGCGCATTGAATAAGCATACCCTGGCCCATTGTCTTCAAGTTGGCTAGGATTTTATGCCGGCGTAAGGGAATAAGGGAGTTTAAAGAGTATATAAAGAGAGGATTGAAGTCAAGAAAAGACATTTACAATTAATTTAGGAGACGCGACCAATAGTTAGGATTTATCTTATTCTTGTTCTATCCTAGTTGTACTAATCGTCACAGCTTTTATTCAAATCTCTTTGTTCACTTCGTGATCATCAATAAACTTCTTTCAAACAAGTCCACCTCGAATTTGTGTATTTCACCAAATTCAGATCAAATAGAGTTGTTTGCGCTGGTGAGGACACAACAAATTCAAGGAAGGTCCAAAATCTAATTAATGGATAAAACTAATTATAAATACAACTATTTGAAACTACGTAAAACTAGAATACGAGGAAAGCCGCTTTGAACTCTAAGTAACACATCACTTTTAGCGAAGAGTTTAGTGTGAATGCATCATGTATTTTTGTTCTTTTCTCGTTTTATTAACAATTGTGCTTGTAATGTTTTATATTGCAATTAGTTTTACCGTACCATGTAAATTAGTTCTACCAATCGTCGTTTGTTATCAATATGGATGCGTAGCTACCAATTTGGTTTGCAGAGTCTATATGAGTATGTTTATATTGCTGACAAAAAAAGTTAACGTAAATGCGACACATAAGAAAGTGACTTCTCAAATAATATTATAGAGATTTGCTATTTTGGATAATTATAACTTGTTACAATACATTTTCTACGTCTTGTCAACTCAACTTGCTAATCATAGATTTAAGCGTTGAAATGTAATGTTCTGAACAATAACTAAAAATTTAAAAGTTTCAATTTTTAGTTTAAAACAGTTGAATAATTAGAAATTTCAGTATATATTTTTTAGAAGATCAATGAGATTTAAAAAAGTTCAACAACATAAACTTTAACCATTAAATATTTTTTCTCTTAGCAGAAAAGCAATATTATAACTAATTCAGATAATTTTTTAGAATTACTTTATATTTTATTTTAAGACGTGAAAAAACTGAAATATTCTATCTTTTAAAAGAAAAAAAGATTAGTTTTGTATAGCTCCTATAAAATTAATATAATCAGTGACTTTTATCATGGAGATCTTTTGAGAATATATTTGTGTGGACTTTAAAAACCTTAAAAAGTCCTAACAATTCCTTACCTACAAATATAATTATTTATATAAAAATACATAACCATCAAATTTATTTCTACAAAATGTTAAAGTATTTTATTTAATTATATATAAATAATTAATAAAAATAAAAATTTATAAAACATATATATTATTTCTCTAATTCTACATTTAGTTACAATAAATCATTACTTGTAATATCACTTGTATTTTTATTTTTTTTATTAATCAATTCTTGAGTTATCTTTCTTTTTAAAAGTTAACTAACAAAAGTAAACAACCCATCAAATTATAATTATTTTTTAAAAACTTAACATATTAATGATACATAAGTAAAAAAAATATTTATGTGACTTATCAATTAATATATAGTAAAATTTATCTCCTTAGATTTAAGGATAAATTTGATTACGATAAATATCAAAACATGTAGGAAATTGTAGTTTAAACAATTTCTCTCATAATTTTATCAAAATGTAATATATAAGCTATATAATTAAACGTGATAATTATATTATAATCAAAGCTATATAAATTATATTAATAGAGTATTAAGTCTAGGAAAAATATGTGTTTGATTAATATAATTTTAAATGACTAACCATATAATAGTTTTTAAATGAATTACTATATAATAAATGATTTACCATAAAAAATTTATATATTTGACTGTTTCGTATTTGACATATTTTAAGAATATATATAGCAAATGAGTGAGTTTAATTAATATTATTAGGTTTAGATTAATTAGTTTTCTGAAATCTATGATTTATTTATTCACTACTAATATAAATATATTTAAATCATTTTTATAATTGTTTATTTAGTATCATATGTATTTATATGTATATTATCAACTTATGTAACGTAATTTATGATATTTAATTTATTTCTATAAATGAATTATGTTAATTCATCTATATTTAAGATGTTTAATTGTTTGTTTGGAAACATAGATTAGATTAGGTAATTCTAAGATTAGTTTTCTTTTAAAACATTTAATTAAATAAATAAAAAGTGAAAAACTATCGACCAATCAAATTATAACAATTAATTTGAGAGCTCTCATATGAATGACACATCATTAAAATCACTAAAGTGACTTCTCAATTAATATATAGGAGGATTATAGGTTTAGATTAATTAGTTTTGTAGAGCTAGGATAGTATTCATGACCATGCATGCATTAAGATAAGAGACTTATGAAAAATACATATTCTTTACTTTGTAATTGTTCAACTAAATAATACTACTACTGTTACGAGTAATTCTCCACCACCATTCTATCTCTATCTTTATCGGAAATCAGAACCCTTTCTTTATTTCTCCAACTCTTTCAAACTTCAAACAAAACAGAGATAATAAAGGAATTCCTAATTTTTTTTTCTGCCTGAAGAAATTCAAGCGCTAGTGGTGGAATATGTCGCCGCTAACTCCTACGGCCTCGTGATGGTTCTGCATCATCTTTTGCAAAATATTATTCTGATTCCTCTTTTACTACAATCTTCTCCGACTCTGCAGTAAGTGACAGACCTATTCACAGAGATGGTGTGACATGTCACACCCCTTAAATCTTTATAAAATTTTGAATAAATGGTATTAGAAAACAATAGAATTTTTGGTAAAAGCTGCCTATTGAATACCTGAAAACAAAGGTTCAAACCCCACACAAACATCAACAATACATTTTTGTTTAACTCATTAATAGTAAAATAGTACAACTAATACAAATATTAAAACAAATCACTATTCGGTGTGTGATTATAGTTTTTTTCTTATTATGGAATATTCTATTAAGATGTAAGTTATGATGATTTATCAGATATGTCATCCTTCTGGTTGGGTTGTCCATGAAAAAAATACATAATGAATATAAAAAATTTGGTGAATAATACAATAAGTATAACTAATATATTTTACGACTAGTATAACTAATATAACTTTTACGACTAGTATAACTAATACAACTAATACAACCTTTCCGTAAGATATAATTAGTATAACTAGTACAGCTAATAAATTTAATTTCAAATATTTATAATAAGTTAAATGGCCTGGCTCGAGTTTGTGGTCATATGGGTATTGATCCAGGTTTGACTGGTTGAATTTGCAAATAACTTAAAATTTTAGGTTTAGTGGAGAATTTACTTATTTTTACTAAAATTTAATAGAAAAGTTATATTTCAAGAGGTCAATTTTTGAAAATGATATAGTCGCCCTACAAACCACAACATGTGGGAGAGCTTCACCGACTGTTTCAACTGTCTACATGTTGCTGCTCTCATTGACGACAAGATCCTTTGTAAGCACGCTGGACATTCGCATGATCTGAAGAGCTTAGATGATATTAGGTGGATTTCTCGTCCTGTTGATGTCCTGATCATGCCTTTCTTTGTGATTTGTTATGGGCTGATCCTGATACAGCCCAAAATTGGACAATACACAAGTATGGTACTGAGGTTTGGATGGATAGATTGGAAGGATGTCCGGCTGGTGGATTGGTCTACCCAATGGACCCAAATGGTTCATGAAACAAGTAAGGAGATTTTTATGAGTTTTTTAAAGAGTTTTATACGATGAAACAGAAAGTAAATAACACTAAGTTGAATATGATGAAGGATGGATCAGAGTGATTGACGAGATGGATGACGGGCGATGAAATGATATGCTAAATGAAACAAGTATCAAAACAAAAGAATTAAATGATGGAGGATGGAATCTTGTTGCTGGACGTGTGTCTCTCTCAACAGATCAGTGGATGGAAGACGAATGATGATAGGATTGGCTTGCTGGATGTATTTCTCTCTCAAGCAAATCAAGGGATGGGATGGGATGAAGAATCTCCACAATTCGGATGGTTTGAGACTTGATAAGATTCGGATTGCTTCCTGGTCGGCTTCTCACAAACTAGAAAGACTTAGGGTTTTTTTTGGTACAGAAAAATGATTCATATATTAGCTAAGTTGAAAAGATACACAGCTGCTTATAAGGAGTTTAAATACTCGATGCAGCTTTGCCCTTCTAGGGGACTTGAAGCAGATTACATGGACCTTTCCTGGACTCTAAACAATAAGGCCTAAAACAAAAAGGGCCGACTCTTGGTGGAAAATAAATAGGCTAACAAATGCCTTGGTTTATTGGACTTAAAGAAATAAAAAGGACTTAACAATTTGCCCCTAAGTCTTTAAGAATCCAAAATAAAAGAACCAATACAATTCAAAAACAATAAACTGGTTAGAAATCAATAATTGAAATCTTACCTGCTTACCTTAAATGGACCATGCTTTTATCCATTGGAACCGAGTGAATGGGGAGAAGGGATTAGACCGAGATGGCTTGAGGAAATGATCAGGCCGGTTTGGGCGAGCAATTGGAATTGAATCGGTTCGACTTGATCTTGAACCTCTATTGGACCAGCTTCATCTTGGATCTTTAGTTGGATCATCTCTTCAATCAGCAGCTGGTTCTGGTCGGTCTGGTCTCCTTTCCTTAGGATGGTTTGGACAGCCTTGGACATTCCCTCTCTTATGACCCGAGCACCAGAACGGGTAGTTGGACCAGTCCTAATGATGGGAACCTCTATTTGGATGGACTCATCATTCCCTTCCTCTTGAAAAGGTTCTGGCCTCAGAAAACCAGCATCTGCATGGAAAGGAGACAAATTAGCAACATTGAATGTAGGGGAAATTTTAAACTCACCTGGAAGATCAAGCTTGTAAGCATTGTCATTGATCTTTTCTAAGACCCGGAATCGGCCTGTCCCTCGTGGTGATAGTTTGGACTTTCTATCCAGTGGGAACCATTCTGGCCTCATGTGTAACCAAACCAAATATCCGGGCTTGAACAGAACCTCCTTTCTCTTCTGATCCACCTTGGCCTTAACCTTGGCCGCCTTCTCTTCTAGTCTCTCCTTGACTGTCCGGTGGAGTTGCTTGATAAAGTCATCCTTGGTCGAGCCTTCTTGGCTGCGGAACATGGCTGAGGAAAAGTCAATAAGATCTAATGGTGTCTCTAGATTAAACCCATACACAACTTCAAAAGGAGAAAGGTTAGTAGCAGAATGCTTGGCATGGTTGTAAGCAAATTCAACAAATGGCAAACAAGACAGCCAATTCTTAAGGTTCTTACCGACTGTAGCTCTCAACAGCTTAGAGAGGGTACGGTTTACTACCTCGGTCTGACCATCAGACTGTGGGTGGAAAAGAGAAGCTTGGTACCGAGTTTCCTCCAAAGTGTCCTCCAGAAATGGCTGAGGAATTTGGTGTCCCGATCAGATACGATGGTCCTTGGTACTCTATGTAGACGAACCACTTCTTTATAGAATAGGTCAGCCGTTTGTGTGGCATCATTGGTGTTGTTACATGCAATGAAATGGGCCATTTTGGAGAGCCTGTCCACAACTACAAAAATGGAATCCTTGTGGTTTATCTTGGGCAAACCCAGCAAAAAGTCCATGGAAATATCGATCCAAGGGTGGTTAGGAATTGGTAAGAGCATGCCAAAAGGATGTGACCTGGATTTTGTCTTAAGGCAGACAACGTATTTGGCACATAGGCTCTCAACATCTCTCTTCATGTTTGGCCAAAAGATATGATCAGTAAGGACACTCAAGGTTTTATCTCGGCCAAAGTGTCCCATAAGGCCTCCACCATGGGCTTCCCTAGTCAACAAATCTCTCATGGATCCTTGGGGAATACAAAGCCTCTTTTCTTTGAACAAGAACCCTTCATGTTGATAGTATGGTCCGTAGGCTCCCTGCATGGTGTTCCTGAAAGCTTCTTGAAAATTAAGGTCAGTAGCATAAGAATTTTTAATATATTCAAAACCCATGATCTTAGCTTCCATCATTGAGATGAGAGTGTGTCTCCTTGATAGATCATCAGCTACCACATTATCTTTGCCTTTCTTGTACTTAATCACATAGGGGAAGGTCTCCAGAAACTCTAACCATCTAGCATGCCTCCTCTTAAGTGTGGTCTGGCCCTCAAGTGTTTAAGCGTCTCATGATCTATGGATAACAAACTCTTTAGATAAAAGATAATGTTGCCAAGTTTCAAGAGATCTCACCAGAGCATAGAGCTATTTTTCATAGGTTAGGTAATTGAGGGCAGCTCCACTCAATTTCTCACTGAAGAAGGCTACTGGTCGACCTCCTTGGGTAAGGACAGCTCATATACATGTACCTGATGCATCACATTCAATCTCAAAGGTCTTATGAAAGTTAGGAAGGGTAAGGATTGGTACATGAGTCAAACTATTTTTAAGTTTGTTAAAGGATTCTTCTTGGGCTGGACCCCAAGTAAAGGATACATTCTTCTTGATCACTAAAGTCACTGGAGCAGCTATGCTACATAAATCCTTGACAAACCGTCTATAGAAACTGGCCAGGTCGTGGAAACTTTTGACATCGCCGATGGTGGTGGGGGTGGGCCAGTCTTGGATGGCCTTGACCTTCACCTCATCAACCACAAGTCCTTGTGAACTCACAAAAAATCCTAAAAACACCAACTGATCAGTGCAAAATATGCATTTCTTGAGATTAGCATAAAGACCTTCTTGCCTAAGTGTTTTCATACCTTGTTCTAGATGTTCAATGTGGTCGGATATGCAGTGGCTATAGATCCGGATTTCATCGAAATAAACAACCACAAAATTAATGATGTAGGGCCTTAGCACTTGGTTCATGAGTCTCATGAATGTGCTTGGTGCATTGGTAAGGCCGAATGGCATCACCAACTACTCGTGCAAACCTAGTTTGGTCTTGAAGGCAGTCTTCCACTCATAACCTTCCTTCATGCGTACTTGATGGTATCCACTCCTGAGATCAGTCTTAGATAACACAGTAGACCCACTTAGTTTGTCCAACATATCATCTAACCTTGGTATGGGATACCTATACTTTATGATAATTTTATTAATGGCACGACAGTCCACACACATTCGCCAAGTACCATCCTTCTTTGGCACTAAGAGAACTGGTACATCACATGGGCTAAGGCTTTCTCAGATGTAAACTTTTTCCATGAGGTCTTGGACCTGCCTTTATAGCTCCTTGGCTTCTTCAGGGTTCACTCTGTAGGCTGCTCGGTTTGGTAGAGGTGCACCCGGAACTAGATCAATCTGGTGTTCAATCCCTCAGATGGATGGTAAACCGGCTGGGATTTCTTCTAGAAACACATCCTTATACCTATCCATGAGGTCTTGAACTTAACCTGGTAGCTCAGGAGCCTCAAAACCTGCAAAACAACCTTCCTTGAAGATCATTAGCAGCACCTGCGTCTCATGGTTTAAAGATACTAACTTGACCAGAATTGATGTAAAGGTTAGTCTTACTTACCTTGTTGGTCTGGTCCATTGTCTTTTGCATGTCATGGACTTCTTGAGGGTTCAGTGGGGCTAGATTATGCTTCTTATCATTGTGGCAGAAGCTGTACACATTGGTCCGACCATGGTGAATGGTCTCTTTGTCAAACTGCCATGGCCTTCCCAAGAGTATATGGCCGGCTTGCATGGGCACAACATCACACTTAGCCTGATGCTGGTACTTGCCAATACTAAAGGACACCACAACCTGCTCGGCTATCTTGAGCTCAGTCTCATCATTGAGCCACTTAAGTCGGTATGGTTGTGGATGGGGGTCTTGATCAAACCTAACTTATCAACAAGATACTTGCTGGTCACGTTTGTAACACCCTGGACCGTCCTAGGCCGGACTAACCCAGAACGGCCCGGAAGCGCCACAAGTATAGCTCACCGAACCAGATCGACCAAAGATCAAGAACGAATCAAGACCCTTGACCAATCCATCCCGGTTTGATATGTCCTCAAAGGCCATGGCCTAAGGTTTTGCAACCCGTACCATGGACTCCGAGTTGTGTCGACCCGGGCAAGGTCTATATCATTTAGCACAACAACAACGAAAATAAACATTCATTTTATTAATAGTAGATGAAAAGCGTTTCGTAAACAATACAAATATCAGAGTTTGAGCGCTCGGCCTAGAGCCAAAATAAAAGGAAAGAAAAGTAAAAATATATTCAAAATCTAGTCCTTGCTTATGCTTATGCCACTCCAAATCTACACCGGTTGCCTAGCGTTCTGCTCCTCTAAGCTTCCCACCTACTGGTTACCTGCATAGTAGAAGAGGGGATGAGTAATCGAGAGTACTCAGTGAGTTCCTAATAACAACTAACCCACCCCAGCCCATGCTTAACACCAAACAAACAATCAATCAAGCAATCAAGCAATAACTACTAAACAATGGAAGTTAGTCTCCCCACTAAGACCTAATGACAAGCAAGCAATCTAGACTCAATCCTAGACTCAACAAAAAAAATTACTCGAGTACACGAAAGGATGGAGCCCAAATGCTACAAGCATCCTCAGGATCCCTAAACACACGGAGCCCTGCCTACTCCATCCTGAACACTCCCGACCACAAACACAAGAGTAACATGATCGAGAAACATCATCTCTGGGAATTGAGCTTCATCCAATCTAACCCGGGCTGCATCGTCATGCAGCGCTCGTTCATGGGCGCTACCCACTTGACGATGACGAGCCATGGAGGGTAGGTCACTCCACCACTGGATAATTGGGCTTCATCCAATCTAACTCCAGGGCCTCAAGCACATCACCGGAGAGTCCCACAGCGAGGGATATACCACCGGGACGGCCATCTTCCACTAGTGTAGACAAAGACATAAATACAAGACGCATGAGGGAGCTTCACCTCTAACCAACATGCAATGCTCAGTCTATACCAGGGACACACAAAAAATAGATAAACAACCTAATCTAGATGCAACACAACAAACAAACAAGAAGGAGGGAGCTCAACCTCAAACCTCCATGCAACTACTACACACATCTAGACTATACTACTAACAAGCAAGCAAACAACACACCCGACAAGAGAGATTTTCACTCAATCTCTTGCAGTTCAAAAATCAATAATATCTAGATAACTAAACAATATCTAGACAACAACAATACAACAATCAAACATGCATGCACTCGGCATACACTCATCCGGGGCCCTGCACAAAACCGGTTAGACTTTTCCTCGGGTCTTCACTTAAGACCATCGGGCTTAACCTCCATACATGCATACATAAACACAAAACAAGTATCCGGGAACCCACCTGGTTTTTATGCCTACGAATACTACCTATAACCTCCGAAAAATTCCCTAAAATTGCTAAACTAAAGAAACCGAAAACACTCTCTAAAACTTGGTTTCTCTCTCTAAACTCACCTCTCTCTCTAAGGGGTCACTCACGATTTTGGGATGATAAAATGAAGGAGAGGGGTCTGGTATTTATAGAGAATGAGGCATGAGGTTGGTGGGACATGTGGACTTTGTGCATGAAGTTAAGTGGACATGTGCCCCACTTACTAAACTTAACTTGCAAGCTTCCTTCTTCTAGAACATGCAAACCTTGGCCACCAACGTTATGTTCCCTTGAAAGGCAAGTATTCAGCTTCTAGAAACTCAGTAGCTTGGTCGCCAAGTAACCTCTCCAGCCAATGAGAAATCGTCATGTGTACTCGCCACATCACCAACCACTACCAATGGGTGTGCGCCATGTCATTGCCATGTCATCTTTGGTCACTACATTCTTGCCATATCACCACATCCTAAAAGTCTTCATTTGAATGTAGTTTAGTAGAAAAACCATTCCAAGATGCTTCCATTCCATGTCCTTGCTTGAGATTCATTAACCGGCTCGACCGCTCTTGACTCGACCAAAAAGTCTAGATCATCGTCCAACTCTTGATTCCTCCTGGACCATCTTGATTTTATCACGACCATATGTCCTAATACTACTCCCTTGAGTGATTTAAGCAGAGATACTCCTAGTTCACCTGTCTTCAAAATATCGCCTTCGTCCATGTCGGCCATTCCAGCTAGAGTCTCGACCAACTTCCAGATCACTCGATTCTTCTGAAGTGTTTCACGACCAAAATCTGGTTTCCACTCGACCATTCTTCAAGTTGCTTCGACCGAACCTCTATTCAAGTCTTCTTATAGCTTATTTATACTTGGATGGCTTGATCTATGTCCGTTAACTTACGTTGACTTGACACCCTAGATAAGGGGTATTACAACGTTAGTACAAGAACCTCCATCTATGATCAAACTACATACCTTGTTCTCCGCCCTACATCTTGTGTGGAAGATGTTTTATCTCTGAATGGCCTCTGGATCAAAAAGTGCACTAAGGGCTCTCCTGGTTACCAACAGCTCACCAGCCTCAGGGTAACCAGTCACCTCTTCATCGGATTCAACAGCCTCTATATCGGCCTCATCTTGGACTCATATTCTCCATCAGCCTTGAGGACCATAACACACTTGTTTGGGCAGTCTCTGGCATAATGTCCTTTACCCTGGCACTTAAAACAAGTGATGTCACGAGTTCTCTGATTTGAAACAGAAGTTTTACCTTGGTCGGATTGGGGGGCTTTGGATGACTCAGCTTGGGTCTTCTTGAACCGGTTCTCGACCTCAATCGATTTCCCCTTGTCTGGACCTTTTTGAGCCGGTTGGGACCAGGCTGGTTTGCTTCGGTTGGTGGAGTTTTTTTCCTCCTGATGTGTTGCTCGGCCTGGATGGCAAAATGCAACAACTCCTCAAAAGTGTCATATGATTGCCTCCCCACTTTACGAGCAATCATGTCTTGCAAACCGTCTAGGAACTGGGCCATCAAGGTCTCCTCTGTTTCATTGGTCTCCAGATTGTTCCTAAAAGACTCAAACTCCTCGTAGTACTCCTCCACAGACCTTTTTCCCTGAGACTACTTCCGAAAACGTTTTTGTAAGTCTCTTTTATAATATTAAGGGATATACCTTGCACGGAGCTTGGTCCGCATTTCTGCCCAAGTGCGAGCTCTCCGCACTGAAACTGACTTGGCAATGTCTCTGTCCCACCAGGCTACAGAATTATCAGTCAAGTTGGCAGCAGCTAAGGCAATCTTCTTTGCCTCAGAGTAGTGTTAGTACTCAAAAATGTACTCCAGCCGCTTTTCCCATTCAATGTAGGCATCCGGATTGACCTTCCCAGCAAAGGTGGGTGGGGTTAGCTTGAGATCCTTGCCTCATTGCCATGGAGCCTCGTCGTCTGGGTCTTTGACTCTCCTCCGGTCACGGCCTCCTTCGGCCAGTCCTCTCCCAGCTTGTGTGGGTGGTGTGTCTGAGTCTTCACTCTCTTCTTAGGTTTGGGATTAAGGATCATCTTGGTAAGGGTGTCCCCTCCCTCGGGGTGGTGGTGCAACATGGCCTCTATGCTCTAGACGAGCTAGTTGGGCAGTGATAGTTTGCATGGCCGCGGCGAGTTGAGATTGGCCGGCTATAAGTTGGGCGTTGATGTCTGCCTGGTTGTGTTCGCCGTCTTGACCTAGGTCTCCCATTGCTTATCTGCGGATACAAAAACAAAAAAGACCAAGTGAAAGAAAAAGGAAGAGTAGGGTTTATATAAAGCTAGGTCGGATCAAACAAGATCGACCAAAAAGGAAGTTTTTTTTTTTTTGAAATTTGAAACTAAATGGAAATCTGACTTTAAGGATTTTTTTTCTGATTTTATGATTTAAATGTCAAACTTGAACAAGAAGAAAAATATTAAAGGAAAAAAGGAACCTAATATTCGAATGCAAGAAAAGAATGCAACAAGGCAATATTCTCGACCTCCAATTAAGGAAAGTTGGTTGGATATGGCATAAACAGATTAGGGCGACTTTCTCTCCAAGTTTTCGTGATCTAACTATATTCTTTTCGATTTTATGCAGCAAGAACAGTAGTAAGAACACAATAACACACAGAAGCCAAACGATGTAAGACAAATGCTTTTTTTATTATTTTTTGGTTTAAAGCAACAACTAAGAATCATGACTATTTAGATGCAAAAAAAGGAAGAAAGATAACCGAGTGTCAGGAGTTTTTAAGCTCTAATACCAAAATGATATAGCCCAAAACTTGACAATACACAAGTATGGTACTGAGGTTCAGATGGATAGATTGGAAGGATGTCCGGCTGGTCAAATGGTCTATCCAATGGACCCGAATGGTTCCTGAAACAAGTAAGGAGATTTTATGAGTTTTTTAAGAGTTTTATATGATGAAACAGAAAGTAAATAACACTAAGTTGAATATGATGCAGGATGGATCAGAGTGATAGACGAGATGGATGATGGGCGATGGAATGATATGCTAACTGAAACAAGTATCAAAACAAAATAATTAAATGATGGAGGATGGGATCTTGTTGCTGGACGTGTGTCTCTCTCAACAGATCAGTGGATGGAATATGAATGATGATGGGATTGGCTTTCTGGACGTGTGTCTCTCTCAAGCAAATCAAGGGATGGGATGGGATGAAGAATCGCCACAAGTCGGATGGTTTGAGACTTGATAAGATTCGGATTTCTTCCTGGCCGATTTCTAACAAAATAGAAAGACTTAGGGTTTTCTTTGATAGGGAAAACTGACTCATATATTAGCTAAGTTGAAAAGATACATGGCTGCTTATAGAGAGTTTAAATACTCGATGCAGCTTTGCCCTTCTAGGGGACTTGAAGCAGATTACATGGACCTTTCTTGGACTCTAAACAATAAGGCCTATAACAAAAAGGGCCGACTCTTGCTGGAAAATAAAAAGGCTAACAAATGCCTTGGTTTATTCGACTTACAGAAATAAAAAGGACTTAACAATTTTTTCATAAGTCTTTAAGAATCGAAAATAAAAGAACCAAGACAAAGAAAAACCAATAAACCGGTTAGAAATCAATAATTGAAATCTTACATGCTTACCTTAAATGGACCATGCTTTTATCCAATGGAACCAAGTGAATGGGGAGAAGGGATTGGACCGAGATGGCTTGAGGAAATGATCATGCCGGTTTGGGCGAGCAATTGGAATTGAATCGGGTCGACTTGATCTTGAACCTCTATTGGACCAGCTTCATCTTGGATCTTTAGTTGGGGCATCTCTTCAATAAGCAGCTGGTTCTGGTCGGTCTGGTCTCCTTGCCTGGTTTGGACAGCCTTGGACATTCCCTTTCTGATGATCCGAGCACCGGACTGAGTAGTTGGACCAGTCCTAATAATGGGAACCTCTATTTGGATGGCATCATTAGATCTTGACAGAGAAATTGAGGGGGAAAGGGTGACATAGGAATTGGGGGGAAAGGAACACGTGCAGCGGAAAATACTAAGATCGTGATCCCCATACTTGTATGAACCTGTGAGGAAAATACTTCGACGATAGCAAGATATACAGTAAGCAATAACTAAATGAGACAAGCACTTTTACGTAGGAAAAGGAAAAACCTATGAGGGTCCACTCAAAAGTCTACTATATAAATAGGTATGAGTACAACCACCTCCTCTCTGTTCAATAATCTGAACAGAACAGAGACTTTAGTTACAAAGAACTATCTCCAACCCAATACTACAACAATAAGAGAGCACCACAAAAGCTTCGAAACAGGTATCCAAAAACGACCTTAACTCACTAGGATCCCAAAAAACAGAGACTAATCCCACAGTACAAATCCAAGATGAACAAGTCAACAACACCTCTGACAAATTTCAACAAGTCAACAACACCTCTTGAGTACTCTTCTTTCTTTTCTTGGGTTATGTATTCTTAGCCACATAAATTAGGTTAAGAGATTTTATATAGTGCCTCAATAACCCCGAAGGCCCAATAAATAGTAATACTAATGGCCCAACTCCAAGTTTGGTTCTCTGTAACCAAATCCATTGGGTTTCCTCTACTAGGAGAAACCCAACAAACTTCCCCTCCGACTAGATAGAGGAAACAACCATTCTGGTTGTGTCTCGGCATACCTCAAGATTCCCCTTCGGTAAGGACTTTGTCATCTTATCAGCTCCATTATCATCCGTTTGAACTTTCTCAAGTTCAACTTCTTTAGAAACAACCACATCATGTATCCAATCATACCTCCTATCAATGTGTTTCAGCTTCAAATGAAGAATTATTTTTGAGACAAATGGCACTTTGACTATCACAAAGCAACACATATTTTTCCTTCTTGAAACCGCTCTCTTCACAGAAGTTCTTCATCCACAACAACTCTTTATAAGCTTCATTTGCAGCAATGAACTATGCCTTAGTGGTAGATAATGCAACACACTTTTGCAACCTTGACTGCCATGCCACAGTTCCACTCGCAAACGTTACCAAGTAAGGTGAAGTAGACTTGAATCAACATCTCCAGACATATCAGCATGAGTATAGCTGACAAGCAAATGCTTCTTAACCCCAAAAGTAATCTTCAGATCAGTCACAGCATTCCAGTGTTCTCTTTCTGGGTTGCCGAGAAACCTTCAAACTCCAACTGCGTAGGGTAAATCTGATCTCGTACAGACCATGACATACATCAAACTAGCAACTGCAGAAGCATATGTAACTCTCGCCATATCTTCCCTTTCTGCATATGTCTTTGGAAATTTTTGACTTAACACTTTATATTTGTCCATGCAAAACCGTTTTAAGTGCTTTTTAATGTACTTCTACAGAGATGAGTGAATCAACTTCTCACCTTTATCTCGAACAATTCTCATACCGAAAATCGGTTTCGCCGGACCCATATCTTTCATGGCAAAAGACATGCTAAGCTGCTCTTTCAGCTCGTTAGTTTTGGCCATGTTCCCGCCCACAATCAACATACCTTCAACATTCAGCAACAAGATGATAAAAATCATCCTCACTAACACCTTCACAAATACACAGTGGTCTGAAAACTCTATGCATAACCATGCTTCCCCATAACAGTCTTGAACTCCATCTACCACTGCCTAGGTGCTTGCTTCAATTTATAAAGGCTTTTTTCAAGCGACAAACCAAATACTCTTTGTCCTTTTTCACATAGCCTTCTGGTTGTCCCATGTAGATCTCTTTCTCCAAATTATCATGAAGGAAAGCAGTCTTCACATCCAATTGCTCAACCTCTAGATCAAGGGTCGTTTCCATTCCAATCACAACTAATCTAGCCTTGTATCAACGCGACAAACTAGTATTCTCATGTTTAATTCTGCACACCCACTTATTAAGTATAGCCTTCTTCCCCTTAGGCAGTTTCACCAACTCAAATGTGTGATTCTCTTCAAAAGAATCCATCTCCTCATCCATGGTGTCAAACTACATATCCTTGTGTTTATCTTCTAAAGCCTTATCATAGCTTTTAGCCTCTCCCCCATCAGTAAGTAACACATACTCACTAGGATCATACCTTTTCGACGGTTTTAGACTTCTCTCGGATCTTCAAACATTAGTAGGTTGGTTCTCAGTAGCTGGTATCTCACCATGATCGTCACTACCATCTTCATGTGTGGGAGCATCTGCACTGAGTATATCATCCTGAACCTCAAACTCGACTTCACCGAGGACCAATGTAGAAGCATTAGCCTCTGAATCGATCAACTTTCATAAACATGAGTTGTATTTCCAGAATTGTCAATGTCCTTAATTGTTTTATCTTCCATGAACACAAATCTCTTCTCCTTACGAGCTTCTTTTAAGCAAGATTATAAAATATGTACCCGAACTCATAATGACCATAACCAATGAACAAACACTGTTTTGACTTCATCTCAGGCTTCAATCTCTCATCCTTGGAATATGGAAAATGCCTTACACCCAAAGACCCTCAAATGATTATAATAAACACCCTTACCAGTCTAAACCCTCTCTAGAATATCACCATCCAATGGATTACTCGGTGAAAAACTAAGAACATGAACCACTATGTTCAAAGCTTCTCCCCAGAAAGTCATCGATAAGAATGGTTGTGAGATCAAACATCTCATCCTCTCGGCAATCGTCATGTTCATCCTTTTAGCCAACTCATTCAATTGTGGAGTCTTAGGCGGCGTGAACTGATGCCTTAGTCAATGCTCTTTGCAATAAGCATCAAATGGTTCAAAAAACTCTCCAAAATTATCACTGAGGATATGCTTCAATTTCTTCCTTGGTTGTCTCTCAACTAATGCCACAAAGTACTTGAAATATCCAAGAACCCGATCTTTTGTTCTCATAGGAAATACCCACAACTTCCATCAATGATCATCATGAAAGGCGTGAAATATGATGCACCGCCAAGAGATCTTCTCTTCATTGGACCACAAACATCTGAGTGTACAATATCTAGTACCTTAGGTTTCCTAGAAGGCGCATATGACTTGAAAGATAATATGTGTTGTTTTCCAGCCAAACAATGCAAACACTTCTTCATGTGTAAACTAGAGATTCCTGGATTCACTTCATTGTTTGAAAACACAACCATTCCCTTCTCACTCATGTGACAGAGTCTCTTATGCCATAAACCCATTGCGTTATCATTCTCCACCACATTAACTGCAAATTTGGAGACTTTAGCATGCATCCAATAGAAAGATGAAGACTTCTCACCTTAAGCCACAATCAAAGAACCACGAGAGCGCTTCCATTTACCACCACCGTGTAAACTGTAATAACTCTCATCGTCAATTCTTCCTGTCGAGATCAGATTATATGGATAGCCGTAACATGCTTAACATCCTTAAACACCAACCAATTCCCAAGACTATTCTCCAAAAAAATATCACCAATGCCATCAACCGAAGCTAAACCATCATTCCCCATATTAATGGAACCATGATTACCTTCAGTATAGGTAGAAAACAAATCATGTTATGATGTAGAATAAGTAGTATCGCCACTATCAACCATGCAACTGGTTTCTTTGCATGTGATATTAGTGGCATAACAACAAAGAAGAAAGAGAAACTGATCTTTGGTAACAGTCACACGATCCACCTTTTCTTCTTGATTACGTTGATGGTTGTTCTTCAACTTCCAGCAATCTTTCTTCATATGCCCTTTCTTATGAAAGAAATATCACTCCATATTAGCAATTTTATTAGATTTTCTCCTGCTTTTATTCTTATTCCTTTTGGGCTCTCTATGTAACACCCCTGTTCCGGAATAAGTAAAAGGTAATTAGTTTGCCATGAACCAATCAAACAAGAACATGCACGACAAACTAAAGAACTTTACCCAGATCAAATACGCTACTACCATGTCCCAAAACTTTGGCCCGAATTTACTAGATCAGATCCAAAATCCCAAGATCAAAGGTCCAAGAAGGGGTTCCCTAGCGTTTCAAGTTAAAGCTTTGCAACCCGAATTTGAAATTGTTAGATAGTTTGTCCCGGACTAGGACTAGTATCATATGTAATCAAAGCATTTCTTAAAACTTTCTTATTCATTTATACTATTCAACTACATCAAAAAATTTATACATGCTCGGCCGATATTCAAACCCATATCATACATATTACAAAATGTACATGTTTGCAAAAATGTAGCAAATCTACACAACAGCTTTGTGCTCCTTCAATCCCGAAAGCAACTTACTAAGGCTTAGCTCAACAATTAGGTGAAAGTTTTGGACTGAAAATTCTCCTATCTCGCGGTCGGCTTCACTTAAAACTTCTATCGGAAAACTCTAAAACTTTAGAAATCTTAAGACTTTGACTTTCTCGAGCTACTATGATTAGGGTTCTAAGCATGAGAAATGACTAAGGGGATGTCTGCTATTTATAGGGGTGGAGAATGATCTCTGGAGAAGGTATAGGTCGTGGTTTAGAAGCAGGAGCTGTCCTGGCTGCCCCATGCAACCAATTGGAGAGATATTGGTGTGCAGCCACAAATCTGTCCATTTGAAACAAGCTTTGTAGCCAGCCACCAATTCAACCAATTGGACATAAACAAGAGCTGCTTGGAGGATTTTCCTGTCAAGGAGTGACACATGTGTAGCTGCTTCAGGAGGTAAAGAAGCAGCTGCATCCTCCAACAGCTTCTAGACATCCTTAACACGTCGTAGATGGGCTTGAATGGGCTGTATTTAAATACCGAACGTGTTATAAGCGGATCCGAGCTTGCGGCAATTTTTCTCCTTGACAAAAACTTAAATTTATTAGACTAAAAAATTTCTAAAATAAGTCTAAGGTCATTCCTATCTTAAGACCCTATAATAAATTTTTGATTAATTTTCTCGTCCAACTAGGACATTCTAGGCCGAACCGCAAGTATTTTTAATCCATTAAACTTCCTTAATAATTTATTTCTTCATATGGAAAACCACTCTAAGAATTTCTAAATTTTCTTATGTACCTTGGGATCCACAACCATCCATGGAAATAGATCAATTCAACTTCTACTTGCTTGAGTAGTTTTCTCGATTCTTGCATGATTTTTCCTTGTCTGTGTTTTACTCTTTAACGAGGGTTATTATTCTCCCCATATCAATAGAATTTGTCCCCAATTCTTAGTTATGTTCCACCCATCTGATCTTCATCATCTTCCAAAAACAGTTCAGGATGAGTTGCTCTAAACCTCTCTTCATATTCCCCATGTCGCAATTACTCGGCGCTGTTTTTCCCAAAATATTTGCACTTGAGGGATCTCTCGATTCTTCAGTTTCCTTATTCTTCTTTCTCTGATCCAAAGGTGGTCCTTTCGGGTAAGTGAGGTTGGAGCGAAGGTTTTCTACTCGTTGTGGCTGTACTTTGGTAGGGTTGTGTATATGCCTTCATAACATCGAGAAATGGAAAACTGGGTGGAGAGTCGTATCTGATGGTAACTCCAATCGATAGGCTACTTCTCCAACCCGTTGCATCACTTGGTATGGTCCTACATATCGTGTGGCTAACTTCCTCACCTTTCCGAATCTATCTCTCCCTTTTTACGCAGCCACCTTCAAATATACCCAATCTCCAACTTGGAATACTACTTTACGTCTGTTCTGATCGGCTTACTTCTTAAGCGTTCTTGAGCTTTCTTCATATTCTCCCGAACAAACTTTATCTTTTATGTTGTTTCATCTATTACATCTGTGCATATTTCTTTCTCCAACTTCATCCCATCACAGTGGTGTACGACAAAGCCGTCCATATAGTGCTTCATATGGGGACATCCAAATACTTGCATGGTAACTTTTGTTATAAGAAAACTCTACCAAAGGCAAGTATTGTTCCCATGTACCTGACCAATCTAAAACACACATCCTTAGCAAATTTCCAAGGTTCTAACCGTTCGCTCCGTCTGCCCGTCAGTTTCAGGGTGAAACGCCGTACTCATATGAAGATCAGTCCCCACCACTTGCTGGAAAGCTCTCCAGAATTGAGCCACAAATCTTGGGTGACGATCAGATACTATGTTTGCAGGAACTCCGTGTAATCGTACTATCTCCTTTAAGTAGAGTTCTGCCAATACTTTGACCTTATCAACAATTCTAATGGGTAAAAAGTGAGCAGTCTTGGTTAGTCGGTCTACCACTACCGATATAGTATCATTCCCTCTTGGTGCTCAAGGTAGTCCCGTTACAAAATTCATAGCCATTGACTCCCACTTCCATTCTGGGATTGGTAGACTTTGCAATAATCCTCATGGCACGTGATGGTCAGCTTTGATTTGTTGGCAGGTCTGCCATTGAGCTACCCACTTAGAAACATATCGTTTGATTCCTGGCCAGTGATAGTATCGACGTATATCCGATACATCTTGGTGCATCGAGGATGAATACTATATTGAATGGTGTGCGGTTCTCAAGATCTCTTCTCATAACTCCTTTCATGCAGGTACTGTTACCCTATTGTTGAGTAGGAGAGTACTGTCTTCAGCCAAATGATAAAACTACCAATTCTTTCGCCTGATTCTCCAAGTTCTTTTTGCATCTTTCTTCCGCTCTTCTCGAATTCTCTACAATAGGTTGCTTGATTCACTGCTCGTAATCCCAGTGGCTCCCTGTCCTCGCCCTCTATGGCTGAAAGACTAACCATCTTGAATTCTGCATTTAAGGCTTCTAAGTCTTTCTCAATAGATGTATCACTCCTCCTCCGACTTAGTGCATCTACTACCACATTCGCCTTTCTTGGGTGATATTTGATTTGTAAGTCATAATCCGCGATAAACTCGGTTAACCTCCTTTGTCTCAGATTCAAATTTGACTGAGTGAAGAGATACTTGAGACTCTTGTGGTCACTATATATTTGAATCGTCTCGCCATAAAATAAGATCTCAATATTTTTTAAGCAAATACCACTGCGGCCATCTCTAGATCGTGGGTGGGGTAATTCTCCTTGTGCTTCCTCAACTATCTTGAACTATAGGCGATGACCTTTTCATCCTGCATCAATACACAACCCAACCCTACTCGAGAAGCATCAGTGTATATGGTGTAGGGTCTTCCTGGTGTAGGTAATGCAAGAATATATGTTGTCGTCAAAGCTTCCTTTAATTCTGTAAAAGTCTTTTCCTCTTGCTTATCCCATTCTAATGATATATCTTTCCCAGTCAGCCTCGTCAAGGGTTTGGCCATGATGGAAAAGTTCCTCACAAAATTTCGATAATATCCAGCTAATCCTAGAAAGCTTCGAGCCTCGGTAGCGTTGGTAGGGTGTGGCCAGTCCTTAACTACTTCAACCTTTTCAGGATCTACTGCAACACCCTTCTATAACACTCGATGACCAAGGAATCCAATCTCCTTTTTCCAGAAGCTACATTTACTAATATTGGCGAACAACTTATGGCTTTAATCGATCCAGCACCTGTTGGAGGTGTTCTGCATGTTCCCCATTACTCTTGGAATAAATTAGTATATCATCAATGAAGATGATTACAAATTTATCTAAGTAATCACGAAATAAATCATTCATCGAGCGCATAAAAGCATCCGGCGCATTTGTAAGACCAAAAAGCATTATCACAAATTCATAGTGGACATATCGTGTCCTAAAAGTTGTCTTCATGATATCAGACTCTGAGATAGGGATTTGATGGTACCCTGATGCCAAATCTATCTTTGAGAACCATCTTGTGCCATGAAGCTGATTCAACAATTCATCGATCCTTGGCAAGGGATACTTATCATTTACTGTAACATTGTTAATCAATGCATAACCGCATGGTTTCGTCTTTTTTTCTTCACAAATAAGACTGGTGCTCCCCATGGTGAAGAACTCGGTCTAATAAATCATTTTTCTATCAAATCTTCCAACTGCTTCTTTAATTCAACAAGCTCAGCTGGAGCCATTCGATAAAGTGCCTTTTCTATTGGGGCTGCTCGTGGATCTAATGTAATTGTGAAAGGGTCACTTCATGGTGGGGGCTATCTTTCCAATGGCCTGAATAAATTCTGGTATTCTTTTACTACTGGTATCTCTTCTAACTTTGTCCCTTCTTTTAGTTCTCCTCCAAGGATAGTCAGAGTTACTAGATATACCTCGCCCTCGATCAAATCTTTCTCAACTCTTAAAGCATATACAAGTGATACTCCAGAACTTGGACATATTCCATAGTATGTCATTGATGGATTTCCTCTTTCATCAAATGTGATTCTACCTTGGCCACAATCCAATTCCGCATAGTATCTTGATAACCAATCCATCCTCAAAATTACATTCTGATGTCTTAAAGGAACAACTAGCAGGTCTGCCAGATATACCATTGATCCCACATGGATTGGAATTCCAAGTACACAGCTATCGGCATGAAGGTTATTGTTTCCAGGGGTTCTAATCAAAACACCCACCTTTACTGTAATAACTCTCACGAACCAATGAATTTTTGGTCAAGAAAAATTCCGCTCGACCAGTTCGGAGTTACACTACAAGAAAACAGGGCATATTCCGACGGAAATTCCGACGGAGTCATATTTCCTCGGAATATTCCGACGACATTCCGACAGAATTCCGAGGAAACTAAAAAATTGCATTTCCTCGGAATTTCGTCAGCAATATCCGACGAAATTCCGAGGAAAATATATTTGTCGGCAAAAACTGAGAACATTCCGAGGAAAAGTGTTTCGTCGGTTTTATTCCGACGTAATTCCGAGGAATCTATCCGTTAAAAGAGCCGTTGTGGGTAGCCGTTGTGGGTGTTGAATAATTCCGACGAAATTCCGAGGAGTCGTCGGAATTTCGTCGGAAATGCCGGCAGTGTTTCTTCTATAAATACCAGCACCCCTCACCCTCTTCTTTCACTCATTTTTTCATCTTCTCACTCACTTTACACACGAAATATATTCTAAAAATCATGTCTTCTTCAAATTATTATCGCTCTTGGATGGATCGACCTCATATGGATCCTAACACGAGTTTGCTTACGGATGAATATCAAGAAGGTATAACCGAATTCATGGGGCTAATTCAACGACAACCGGAAGCGAAAACGGGTATGTTAAGATGTCCTTGCTCTATTTGTAAAAATAAGAAGGTTATAAAAAAGTGGGATGTTTGGAAACATCTATATTTGAATGGGTTTACACGAAGTTACAAAATTTGGTATCATCATGGAGAAACTGATTATGAATATGGTAGTACTAGCGAACCTCAGACTGCGGATAGGTTAGAAGAACCAATTAGAACGGATGTAGATTATGGTGTAGGTACTGAGCAGATGGTACATGATCATTTTAGAGAGGAAGAATTACCCAATGCAGAAGCTAGGAGATTTTTTGATATGTTGGATGCAGGCAAACAACCTTTGTACGAAGGTTGCAGAGATGGTCATTCGCCTTTATCATCGGCAACAAGACTGATGGGCATTAAAACAGATTATAATTTGGCTGAAGATTGTGTGGATGCGATTGCTGATTTTGTAAAAGGTGTTCTACCAGAAGATAATTTAGCTCCGGGTTCATACTACGAGGTTCAGAAACTTGTTGCTGGTCTTGGTTTATCGTATCAGGTAATAGATGTATGCACCGATAACTGCATGATATATTGGAGGGCGGATGAGAACCGGCTTCAGTGCAAATTTTGTGGGAAGGCTCGTTATAGAGATACTAGTGGAAGAGTTCCAGTGCCATATAAAAAGATGTGGTATTTGCCGTTGACAGAAAGGTTGAAGAGATTGTATCAGTCTGAACGCACAGCCCAACCAATGAGATGGCATGCGGAGCATTCAACAGATGGTGAGATTAGACATCCTTCAGATGCAAAAGCTTGGAAGCATTTCCAATCAACATATCCAGAATTCGCATATGAGAGAAGAAATGTCTACCTTGGATTATGTACCGATGGTTTTAGCCCATTTGGCAAGCATGGAAGACAATATTCTCTATGGCCAGTCATTCTTACACCATACAACTTACCGCCAAACTTGTGCTTGCGCCGAGAGTTTTTGTTTCTCTCAATTCTTGTTCCCGGGCCAGAGCATCCAAGGAGATCACTTGATGTGTTTCTTCAGCCACTAATATATGAGTTGCAACAACTATGGGCTCAAGGTGCTGAAACATACGATGTTTCGTGTAAGGAAAACTTTCAAATGCGGGCAGTACTTATGTGGACAATAAGTGATTTTCCAGCATATGGTATGTTATCTGGATGGACAACGCATGGAAGGTTATCATGTCCATATTGTCAAGATAACACAGATGCTTTCCAACTAAAACACGGAAGGAAAACGTGTTGGTTTGACTGTCACAGGAGATTCCTACCACCTGATCATCCATATCGTAGGAGTAGGACTTTGTTTACGAAGAACAAGAAGGTGTTTGATAGTCCACCTCCAGAAATTTGTGGGGCAGATTTGTTGACACAGTTAAGAGATTTTGGTGCAGAAAGGACGCCAGATGTTGGTGGACATGTGCATTATCCAGTAGATGGTGTTGGAGAACTACATAATTGGCACAAGAAGAGTATTTTCTGGGATCTACCATACTGGAAGGATCATCTGCTGCGGCATAATTTAGATGTCATGCATATTGAGAAGAACTTTTTTGACAACATCATGAACACGATCCTTAACGTCCAAGGTAAAACAAAAGATAATTTGAAGTCAAGACTTGATTTAGTCGATATATGTGCTCGTTCCGAACTTCATGTTGATGAGAATGGTAGGGCTCCTGCTCCCATATACCGACTGGATGCAGCAGCAAAAGATGCGTTCTTTGATTGGATTTCAAACGATGTGGAATTTCCAGATGGTTACGCATCTAATTTGCGTAACTGTGTTGACAGAAGAGAAGGAAAGTTTATTGGCTTGAAGAGTCACGATTGCCATGTAATGATGCAGCGCCTCCTTCCGTTTGCCTTCTCGGGACTATTACCACGAAATGTTCATGAAGCAATTGCAGGGATAAGTGCTTTTTTCCGTGATTTATGCACGAGATCAGTGACTCCAGAAGGTATCCAAAATTTGAAGTCTAACATCCCTGTGATCCAGTGTAACCTCGAGAAGATATTTCCTCCATCATTTTTTGATGTTATGGAACATCTTGTTATCCACTTGGCAAGAGAATTGGAACTTGGTGGTCCTGTGCAGTATAGATGGATGTATGTTTACGAGCGCTATATGTTTCATCTAAAGAAGAAGGTGAAGAATTTAAGCAAGGTGGAAGGATCTATTGTCGCACAGATGATCAATGAAGAAACTTCAAACTTTGCAGAGTACTACTTTCCAGCAGAAGTACAGACAAAAAACCGAAAACCTGCTCGGCATGATGATAGAGGCGAAAAGGCAACATATTATGTTACGGTTCCAAACATCTTCACAGATGTCGGACGACTCAGCGGAAAATCAAAGGATCGTCGACTTACTGAGCAGGAGCACAGTCATTTGCAAACATATCTGCTCACCAACTGCGAAGAAATTCTTCAATATGAGAGGTACATATATAAATATGTTTAACAATTATTATTTTTACAAGTTGTAATTTAAATCTTAATTAATTTTATTTATGTGTACAGGATTTTTATGGCTGAAAAGCGGTTCACTCATAGACACGCAACAGAAGAAGAACTTGAAGAACTGAAGCAGAGAGAATTTGCTGGTTGGATGCATGGTTATGTGAGTACTTTAACCCTTGTATATTAATCAGATGTTATAATAATCCTTAGAATATTGCTATAACATATTTTCTATTAATAGGTGTATGCTGCAATTGCCAGAGGTGAAACATTTGATGATTGGATACGCGAGATGGTATGTGGACCACAACATGTTGTGAAGTCATATCCGAGATTTTGTACTCGAGGATATGCATTCACAACTCAAAAGAGAAGACGTTCAAGTACAACTTATGATGCTGGTGTCTCGTCTGCATCTGGAGATGACGTGTACTACGGGAATATACGCGAAATTTTGGAGATCAAGTATCCGGGCATGGTTGGATTGCGGTGTACGGTTTTCTATTGTGATTGGTACGATAACACTGCAGATCGAGGCGTGAGAACAGATGCATTTGGTGTTACATCAGTACATTCGAGACGAAAGCTGCAATATTATGATCCTTTCATTCTTGCTTCGCAGGCCGATCAGGTAACTATATATATGTCAATTTATTCATAATGATTCTTTGTCTGTATATTATTATTATTACTAATTTACATATAAATTTGTAATATTTTACAGGTTTGCTATATCAAGTATCCTCGAGTTAGGAGCAGAGATGATCCATGGGTTACTGTTACATCACTCAACCCGAGAGGGCGAGTTCAGGGAAGTTCTGATCAAGATCCACTACAACCAAGCACATCCGGAAACTTAAATGCAGCTGAAGATTTAGCAAACGCTGAGTTGGTAGTCGATTTAACCGACTTTGGAGAGGAAGCTGTAGTTCACGAAGAGGATGAACCTGTGATTGGAGAATTTCACCAAGATTCAGATTCAGATTCATCCGGTGATGACTCGGAATCAGAATAGAAACCACGTCACGGGTTTTTTTTTTTTTTTTTAGTTTTTCCGAGGAAATTCCGAGGAAATAAGGGTTAGTCCTCGGAATTTCCTCGGAAACTACCTTTGTACATTTCGGATTTGGGGTTTAGTTTTAGTGGCAAAAGTTTCCTCGGAATTTCCTCGGACATTTCCGAGGAAATTCCGAGGAAACGGAGAGTGTCCTCGGAATTTCCTCGGAAAGGTCCGAGGAAATTCCGAGGAAAATGGATAATTTGAACCGAAAACATCGTTCTACGATTAGAAATGAAAAACATACAACCACAAAACCTTTCCTAAGTGTCTTAAATTGATTTTAAGTTCAAATGTTAGTTTATTTTGAAATAATAAACATTTTTCCGATTGTATGAACGAAACTCATACACTTCAAGAGAAACACTTATACAGTTTAATAAACGGGAAGGACAATATTTGTAATCGATTTCGACTTTTTGTAATTGATGGTTTATCCACATCTTTAGATAAGATTCTCAATGTTATGCATTGGACAACTTTGGAATTGTGTAAGAAATGAACTAGGGTTCACAAATTTGATGTTTCCAAACCCTAAAATATGTTTTCCTCGGAATTGCCTCGGAAATTTCTGAGGAAATTCCGAGGAAAATTAAATAATATTGTCCAATAAGGGAACATGCAGAGCATATTCCCTTTTCCTCGGAATTTCCTCGGAATTTTTCGAGGAAATTCCGAGGAAAAGGGAATATGCTCTACACAAACTACGATATTTTGTCCGATTTATGCTAATTCCGAGGAAATTCCGACGAAGGTTTTTTATTTCGTCGGAATTTCCTCGGAATATCCATTACCGGGAAATAGAACCGCCAAAAATTTTCGCGAAAATCAAGTTTACTTATTCCGAGGAAATTCCGACGACAGCATTCCTCGGAAACTTGCGTGTCTATTTTACCCGAGACCTTTCTTCTTCCCCATTTCTCTTATCTCTCTCTCGAATTCCGGCGAACCTCTTCTCATTTCCTCCATTATTTCCGGTCAAACTTCTCTATCTCTCCCTCAAACCTATCCCTAAACATGTAAGATCATTATCCCTTTCTCTTTGGTTGTTTTTGTTAAGTTTTTTGGATGAAATTGATGATTTTAGGTTTGATAGATTATTGTTTTTGGATTTAGATTTGTTAGGATTGTTAAGATTTAGGATTATATTGTTAGGATTGTTTGGATTGTTAAGATTTAGGATTATATTGTTAGGATTGTTTGGATTGTGGATTGTTAGGTTTATAAATTTATTTTTAAGGTTTATAAAACGTTTTTTTATATTTATAAAACGTTTTTATTAAATATAAAACGTTTTTTATATTTATAAAACATTTTTATTAAATATAAAACGTTTTCTATATTTTTAAAATTATTTTTATATTTATAAAACGTTTTTACTATATATAAAACGTTTTTACTATTTATAAAACGTTTTTACAATATATAAAACGTTTTTTAATATTGATAAAACGTTTTTACTATTTATAATACGTTTTTTATATTTATAAAACGATTTTACAATATATAAAACGTTTTTTATATTTATAAAACGTTTTTACTATTTATAAAACGTTTTTTATATTTTAAAAATTATTTTTATATTTATAAAACGTTTTTATATTTATAAAACGTTTTCTATATTTTTAAAATGTTTTTATATATAGAACGATTTTTATATTTATACAAAGTTTTTTTAGTTATAAAACGATTTTTATATTTATATTTATAAAAATCATTTGTATATTTATATTTGCCATTTTTAAAAACTATTTGTAAAACTTTGTTTTACAAATAGGTCTAGTGGCGAGAACCAAGCTAGACTTCGTCGTTCTGCACCACGAGGTCGTAGTGGTTCGTCCTCCCGCTCTCGAGCTTCTTCATCGTCTATGAACCAAGCTGCTGGGGAGTATGGTCACCCTCTCGTTCCTCCGGTTGTTCCGGGAGTTATGCCTGTTGAACAGTTGGTTCAGCAGCCGGGTCGGGAACATCTTCTCGTTCTCACTCCGTATCCACAAGGCCATCACCAAACTTGGTAAAACTTTTTTTTCGTTTTTATTTTAAATTTTATTTCATTATATTTTTTATTCCTATTTTTCTTTTATCTTAGGTTTGACCGATCGGGGAACGGGATCAGCACCTTCATCAACCGAATGATGTACTCGACCCTCCAGAGGGGATATCCTACCTTCTTAAGTTTTCCTTTTGATGATCGGGAAATGTGGTTCCGTCAGTTTGCGGTAAATTTTAATTTTTTAACTTATTTTGTAATCTTTAACATAATTTTTTTTACTAATTGTGTATTTTTCAGCAAGAATTCAACTGGAATTCTGATCAGACAGACTTCATCCGTCACCACTTCACCCACAAAGTCATGGATAATTATGGGAAGCAAATATATGAGTGGAAGCAGAAGTGGCACAAAGGAAAGACACCGAAATCGATTAACGAGACGGTGTGGGCGGAGTTGATACAACACTGGGAGAAGGAGACGTCCCAAGACCGATCGGTGACCAACTCTGGCAACCGAAAGAGCGAGCGTCGCGGGAAGGGCATGTACAAGCACAACTTGGGTGCCCAGAGTATTCACACTCTCGGAGATCGAATGGTAAGTTAAATCTAATTTGTATTTCAAATCTTTAAACATTTTTATTTTAATTTTTAATGCATTTCTTACATTTTTTAGGCGGAAGAAAATGATGGTGTGCCGGTTGATGATCTCGCCCTAATGAGGATGGCGTATACCAACAAAAAGACCGGCGAGATTTCTGATGGTGTTGTGAGGGAGGTGATCGACCTGGTCCAAAGCCAGAAGGATGAAGAAGAGTTCCGCCTCTCTCAGCTTGTCTCTGATGAGGACGCCACTACTGCTGGTTCCAGCAACCTGTCTCGAGGTCAAATAAACGAGCTCGTTGAATCGGTAAGAACTTCATTTTTATTTTTACTATATTTTTATTTTTTTATCTTTACTGCTACTAAAATCATTATGTTTTCTTTTCAGGCGGTTCCAAAGAGAAAAGGGCGTTTGTTCGGTTTGGGTCGTCGATCTCCGTCGGTTGCTTCTTCTTCATCGGTGCCCTTTGTTGATCCGGTAATTATGGAGCAACTACAGAACAAGGATGACCGGATCTCAGCATTGGAGACCCAGATGGCCGCCCAACAAGCTAAAGTGGACGCAGCAGAGAGGGCGAATGCGCAAATGATGGAAATGATGAGACAGATGTTCCCCGACCGTTTTTAGTTTGTGTTTTTTTTTTAATAAACTTGTTTAATGTTTTTCTTTTAATTTGTAAAACTTTTAATATTATAATATATGTTTTCTATTATTTGGGCTTAAATTTTATTTTTAAAAATTAAATTAAAAATACAAAATATATAAATTATATTTTAAAAAAAAAATAATTTACGATTATTCCGAGGAAACCTTCCTCGGAAATTTCCGACGAAAGGTTGTCCTCGGAAATTTCCGAGGAATATATTTCCGAGGAATATATTTCGTCGGAAATTTCCGAGGAAATGATGTCCTCGGAAATTTCCGACGAAATGATGTCCTCGGAAATGAGTCCTCGGTAAGGGCATTTCCGAGGGTTTATTTTCCTCGGACATTTCCGAGGAAGTGTTTCCTCGTAATTTCCTCGGAATGTCTGACGAAATTCCAACGAAATACATTTTTCCGACGAGATATTTCCGACGAACTCTTTCGTCGAAATACCGTCGGAATTGACGTATTCCGACGAAATTCCTACGAATTTGGCCGTCGGAATAACGCTGTTTTCTTGTAGTGTTAGTCGACCAGGTTTAAAAATAAAGTCGATCCGATGAATTAGTGTCTCCATGGGACTGTCATGTGGTCAAAAGGACTTTCCTTGATAGTTCTTGTCGAGTATTAATTATGTTGGTCGAATTTTATTTAAGCTGGACGAGTTTAGTTGAAGCAGGACGAGATTTAAAGGTCGAGAAAATTTTAATCGAAAACTGTCCAAAAATTGTCGACGAGCTTCTTAGAATTGCTTATAAATCGTCCATGTTCCTTCACCACCTTGTCTGCCTGATTTCTCAATAAATGTCACATGACAAGCACAAGCTGCATGCTTGCTTGCTTCTGTAGTAAATGGCACATGATTGTCACAAGCTGCTTGCAGCTTTCTTCATGGGAGGAAAAGGTCAGTAGCTTGCTGCTGGAAATACTGAATCAGCTCACCACATGTCAGCTAACTATTTTGATTTGTGTAAATAGAAACCCTCAGCTGAAGAAACTTACTATGCTATAAACAGCTTCTTCTCTCCTTCTGGTCATCCATAACCTTCAAGAAAAAACAGAGAAAAATAAGTGAGAATTTGAGAGAAAATCAGAGAAAAACTATGAGAAAAATTAGTGAGAATTTGAGAGAAAATCAGAGAAAAACTATGAGAAAAATTCAGGAAAATCAGAGATTAAACACAGGAGCATGGACGACCCTTTCCAACCTTCTTATGCCTTAAGTCAGTGACTGTGGTGTGTTGTATAATTATTAGATGGTCCAGAAGATTCATGAGATCACTTCTCATCTTATCAATCTCAAGTATGGAACCGGACGTGATTTAGCATGAAGAGAGTGAGCAAGCAAATTCATCCATCACTGAAGTAAAACCGGTCAGTGGTCGAGGTCAGTGGTGGGATCAACCGGATCCTTCCATGTGGACGTTCTGAATCAGAAGTGAAGTGGAGTGTGATTAGCTTGAGCTCGAGTTTAACCTTCCTTAGCCAATCTCATATGATCAAAGGTGAGTCTAGATAGATAATGAAGGAGTTATGAATGAGTATTGCTTTAGTGAATTACTAATTATGGTTGATTGATAAATAATTCTCTTGAACAATAATAAATTGTGAAGTGTGTACTTAGTATAAATACTTAAGAAATATTATTCACTATTCTTTGAGGTTTATCCCGATCCTTAGTACTTGTTCTCAAGTACTGATATATAAGTATATTAGTAAGTATATAAGTATGAATCATGTGAAGTCTTATTGTATACTCACTCTTCTGAAAGTCCCGCATTACCGTGAATTGGTCCTGCGATATGGAACAAGGTCACGAAGACACGATGATGGAGTCGCACCCTGGAGTCCGTGCAACTGCATGCAGCGTTAGATGTTCGATCTTGGAATATCTGATGGAGATGATGGTTATATTTATTTTCCCGCTAGGCTCGGTTAGCCTCGGTGGTTTTCTGGGTTTAGCATATATATATATATATATATATATATATTATAAGTATGAGTGAATGGTGGGTATCCTGGAGGTGATATTTAAGATAGGTTTCACATCGATAAAAGGTATGTCTTATATATATGCAATAATTAAGGAATATATATCCTCTACACTCAAATAGAGTTCTCTGCTCGGGATTCTATTGTTAGGTTTTGGGGTGTGGGATTAGACTCATTGAGTAAACTAGTTACTCATGATTCATTTGCGATGCAGGTAACCAATAGGTGAGAGCCCTTACTTAGGACGGGAAGGAACATCATTAGCCAGCGATAGTTTTATTATCCTTGCAAAGCCGTTTTGTTATATCTTATGTATAAACCTTGGTTACCAAAAACCTTGAGGTTAATCTATAACATTTGTGTAAGATGCTTTTGAGTTCATAAATATATAATTTATAAAGAATGTTTTTAAATTACTGGTTCCATATGATATTAGTCATTGTCCAGACGAACCAACTATCGGGTATTTACTCGGTCGGGTTGAAAATTATCGGGCGATGTCCGATAGGAACGTTGGTGTTTTCTGATTGCTAGTCTAAGGCACTCAGAAGTATTATGGGAACCTTGGATCGGCTTTCAGGGAGCATCGACCATGTCATTTCCGGTCATTTATGATTGGGGGTGTCACATTTACTCTCGTAAAGGTTTCCTTAAAACTCGACACTATCTCGGGTATCACAAAGCTATATGTGGCACCCGAGTTGAAGAGGACATGTACATAAGGTCCACCAACACACAATGTTCCTAAAAAAATATTCATTTCACATTTTATATTTCATGCATCAAATTCACACAAACAAGCAATGAGTTAAAACCCTACTTACCTGTGATCGGGCCCTGGTGGGGCTGTTGCGGTTTGGGCTTTCCTAATTCTAATGCATTCACTTTATTTACAACTGCATGTCTCTTTGGGGCTGGTTCAATTGCTAGTCGAGTGGGTGGTGCTGGAGCGTAACTTGTCTCTTCTAGGGGCAACTGTTGGCACAATGCCCTTTCTCACCACACGAAAAGCAAGTAATATAATCAGGGGCTTTCCATCCCTGACAACTGCTAGAAAAATGGCTTGTATCACCACAGTTGTAACATACATCTAGGCCATTCCTAAACTGTATGTCATTTCTTCTCCCTCGGCCTCTCCCTCTATTAAATTGTCCTTTATTGTTTGTTCTTCGTAGTCCTAGACCCTCAGTCTTTTGATATGGCTCTGCATGCTTCATCAGGGCTTTCTCCTTTGCCATACCTTCTTCAACATTTACCGCTATCTCCGCCAACTCATAAAGGCTATGAAATTTCACTACTTGCAGTCTGCTAGCCAAATCCGCTCCCAATCCTCTTATAAACCCTCTAATTGATGCACCTTCATTCCTTGGTCCATAAGGAGAATATTTCCTTAGCCTTGTAAAATCCGCGTCGTATTCCCTGAATTTCCATTACCTTGAGTTAACTCCAAAAATTGAATTTTCAGCTGGTCTTTTGTTTCAGGTGGGAAGTATTTCTGCTCATACTGCAATTTTTAAAATCTTCCCAATCGATCTCTCTTTCCATATAGTATTCTTCCACGTTATCCCAACAATCAGAAGCATCTTTGGTCAATTAGTATATTGCCACATCCTTCTTGAAATTTTCAGGACAGTGGATAGCCGAAAAGGTTTCTCAAAATTCCTCAGCCATGTTGACGCTTCGAAGGGATTTGTTCCTCCAGGCTACCTAACGGTTCCAAAGTTCTTCATTAACATGACCATATTCAAGTAATCGGGAGGGTACGATGGTCTTTGTTCTGATGATTGATCGGTTCGCTGATCAAATCTATCTAGCACGCCTTGCACCAATACTATAAGAGGATCCGAACTCCCAATTGTCATTTGCTCTTTCCTACAACGTGGCTCTGGCGTCCTTTCTGGTGCCTTAACTCAGATTCATTCTGCCTTGGATTATGAGATGTAGCATAATTCTGCCTTGGTTCATGCATACCAGGTGCTTGATTCCTCTCCCTCAAATCCTCATATCGTTCTTCTTGCTCATAGCCCATATGTGAATCCGTAGGATTTCTCCCGGTCGACTAATTTTCGTGTGTATAATAATGGTTATTTCCTTGTGATATCGCAAAATCATCTGTTAACTCAAGGTTTGAATAGCCCCTTTGGTTTTCATAATTAGATTGTCAATATCTTGGTGGTATCATCATTAGCTCCTCACTCCTTGTACGTCTTGGAAACATACTGCAGCACAACCCATGATAAGTACTAATCCTAACTCATTTAACAAAGGAGCATGTTGGTTTCCTGTTCTACCATTTGCAACACTTTTGACTCGATAAAATATTGAAAACAGGTTCCCAAATGAGCATAGTGAACCATGCTCTGATACCACCTTAGTTGTAACACCCCTGTTCTGGAATAAGTAAAAGTTAATTAGTTTGCCATGCACCAATCAAAGAAGAACATGCACGACAAACTAAAGAACTTTAACCAGATCAAAGACGCTACTACCACGTCCCAAACCTTTGGCCCGAGGTTCCCGGATCAGATCCAAAATCCCAAGATCAAAGGTCCAAGAATGTGTTCCCTAGCGATTTCAAGTTAAGGCTTTGCAACCCGAATTTGAAATCGTTAGATAGTTCGTCCTAGACTAGGACTAGTATCATATGGAATCCAAGAACTTTACAAACCTTTATTATTCATATATACTTTAGTTTCAACTACATCAAAACTTGTATACATGCTCGGCCGATATTCAAACCAATATCATACATATTACAAAACATACATGTTTGCAAAAAGATAGCAAATCTACACCAACAGCTTTGTGCTCCTTCGATCCCGAAAGCAACTTACTAAGAGTTACCTCAACACTTAGGTGAAAGTTTTGGACTGAAAATGCTCCTATCTCGCGGTCGGCTTCACTTTAAACTTCTATCGGAAAACTCTAGAACTTTAGAAATCTTAAGGCTTTAACTTTCTCGAGCTGCTATGGTTAGGGTTCTAAGCATGAGAAATGACTAATGGAGTGTCTTCTATTTATAGGGGTGGAGAATGAGCGCAGGAGAAGATATAGGTCGTGGGTTACAAGCAGGAGCTGTCCTGGCTGCCCCCATGCAACCAATTGGAGAGAGATTGGTGTGCAGCCGAAACAAGCTTTGTGGCCAGCCCCTAATTCAACAAATAAGACATAAACCAGAGCTGCTTGGAGACTTTTCCAGTTAAAGAGTGACATATGTCTAGCTCAGCTCATTAGGATCCCGGCAACCAGAGACTAATCCCACTATCAAAATACAAAATGAACAAGTCAATAACACCTCTGCCAAATTTCAGCTCAGACATATCAGATCTCACGGTCGAATTTACCAAACACTCCAGACAACATTGGTGAAGAACTGTGACAACCAGCTTCACTAAAACTTAGATACCAGAAGGTCCAACTGCTAAAATCAAATCCCTTGGGTGAACCTCTAACCAATTGACTGAAGAAGCTTCCCACAAATTATCAACTCGATTAAGATCCGTTTGACCCTCTAAACTGCCCAGACAAACCCAGACTAAATATACATTCTTCTCTTCTTTCTCTCTTTTGTCTTTGAGCGTATTATTGAGTACTCTTCTTTATTTTCTTGTGTTATGTCTTCTAAGTAGAGGCGTGCCAACACTCATGTCTAACATGTATGGATAAAACTAAAATGCCCCAGCCTTTTAAATTAGAACAATAACTAATATTGTCGCATAACGAAAACATTAAAAACATAAAAAAAATGTTCTTTTAATGTTCTATATATATATTGCAAATTTTAACCAAATTTCAATTTAATTTCTAAACCTATTTTGCATGCACAAATAATCAATATTACTTAATTCTTTTTATTTAACTTATCTTTATGTACTAACAATTATTTATAATTTATTTTTATCTGGTTATTCTACTATTAAAATACTAAAATGTCATTAGATAGCCATAAGACCACTAATTATAACCATAACAATCAATCTTCCCTGGTCTCTTCATCTAGTAAGTATTGAGTTTATCCAAATTACTATATAAAACTTCTAACATAAACTATATATATATATATATATATATATCTTCTATTATCTATTATGGAGGATTAAAATATATAATTAATAAAAGATAACTTAATCAGATGATAACCAAGGATAGATGTTTCTAACATAAAATTTGTTGCCCTAAGCCAAAATCTAATATATTAAAACAGAGTCCTATTTAAAAATTACCTTGGCATGTTTTTTTTTGGACTTATTGAAAAAACTAACATCTATATTATTAAAAATGAAGTACAAAATTGGAATGTTTGGAAACATAAATAGTAGACTAAAAGAAGAATGTTTGGAAACACGGATAGCAGATTAAATATTTTTTTCTATTTACACATTTAGTCATCCATTTCGTTCTTATTTACAGGTTCTTCCAATATCATTTAAAATAATATATCTATATTATTAAAAATGAAGTACAAAATTGGAATGTTTGGAAACATAAATAGTAGACTAAAGGAAGAATGTTTGGAAACACGGATAGCAGATTAAATATTTTCTTCTATTTACACATTTAGTCATCCATTTCGTTCTTATTTACAGGTTCTTCCAATATCATTTAAAATAATATATTTAAATTAATTAATTTCAATGGGTTGTTATTTATTTGTCGTAAAAAACAATCTTGAAATATATAGTGTATGTTATATAAAACTATCTATAAATATAGTATAAATTTTTTATTTTAATATAATATAAAATTTTGAGAGTTTAATTTTCAGAAAAACATGTATTAAATATCGATCTCCGCTTAGAATAATAATTAAAAATCTAAAAATATACAGGTACACGAATATAGGAAATATTGTGATCAGTTGCACCTGTTTCAGTTGGAAAATAGAAATAACAAAATTTTCAATCCTTCTAAAATGTGTACAACACCCACCGAATATTTTGGGTATATATATTTGGTACATTAATAATAAACCAACTAGAATTTTTATTTTTTTTAATTATAACAAAATCTGTTGAGAAAGAATCTAACAAAATTTTACTTAAAAATTTAAATATTTTTATAAAATTATACATTGATAAATTTTGTGATTAGTAATATAATATTATTATAAATTAATTTAATTAATTTTTTATTATAAAACAGGAAAATAAAATTCTACACTCTTTTTTTAATAAATTCTATAAATATATTCTCTATTATATAAAAATAGCAGTGTTACATTAGTTAAATATGGTAAAATTATATTAAATAGGTAAATTAACAAATTTTAAAATTTTATCTGCTATTAACAAATAGTAATTAGACCATTTCAAAAATTAGTTAATATGACATATTTAATTATTTACATTAATAATAAACCAACTAAAGATTTGAATTTTATTTTTTAATTATAACAAAATCTGTTGAGAAAGAATCTAACAAAATCTTACTTAAGAATTTAAATATTTTTATTAAATAATACATTAATAAATTTCGTAATTAGTTATATAATATTATTATAAATCAATGCTAACTAAAATTTTATTATAAACAAGAAAATAAAAATTCTACTATTTTTTATAAATTCTATAAATAAACTATGGATTATATGATAATAGAAGTGTTACATGAATTAAATATGATAAAATTATATTAAATAGGTAAATTAACAAATTTTAAATTCTAAAGTTTTTCATATAAATAAATCATCATTCATCATTAAAATAGGCTAAAATTCATAAACTGAATAATAACTTTATACAAAATAAATATTAGATATTAGATATAATAGATTTTTTGAACAATCACAATTTTGATAATCATCAATTAGGAACCAAATAAAATAGTCTATTTTGAACCTATAAGATTTTGAATTTAAATATATTAGATATTAGATATAATAGACTTTTTAAACAATCCCGATTTTGATAATCAATCAGTTAGGAACCAAATTTTTTTCCAGAATATTCATCAACTCATTATACCATATTTATAATTTGATAACAGAATTTTCAATCCTTCTAAAACGTGTGCAACACCCACCGAATATTTTGGGTATATAAATTTGGTACATTAATAATAAACCAACTAGAATTTTTATTTTTTTTTTAATTAACAAAATCTGTTGAGAAATAATTTAACAAAATTTTACTTAAAATTTAAATATTTTTATAAATTATACATTAATAAATTTCATGATTAGTAATATAATATTATTATAAATCAATTTAACTAAGTTTTTATTATAAAACAGGAAAATAAATTTCTACATTATTTTTTCATAAATTCTATAAACATATTTTCTATTATATAAAATAGCAGTGTTATATTAGTTAAATATGGTAAAATTATATTAAATAGATAAATTAACAAATTTTAAAATTTTATCTACTATTAAAAAATAGTAATTAGACCATTTCAAAAATTAGTTAATATGACATATTTAATTATTTACATTAATAATAAACCAACTAAAGATTTGAATTTTATTTTTTAATTATAACAAAAAATTTTGAGAAAAAAATCTAACAAAATCTTACTTAAGAATTTAAATATTTTTATAAAATAATACATTAATAAATTTCATAATTAGTTATATAATATTATTATAAATTATTGTTAACTAAAATTTTATTATAAACAAGAAAATAAAAATTCTACTATTTTTATAAATTCTATAAATAAACTCTGGATTATATGAAAATAGAAGTGTTACATGAATTAAATATTATAAAATTATATTTAATAGGTAAATTAAAAAAATTTAAATTCTAAAGTTTTTCATTTAAATAAATCATCATTCATCATTAAAATAGGCTAAAATTCATAAACTGTATAATAGCTTTATACAAAATAAATGTATTAACATATGTTAAACTTATATATCTATAATTTTTTATTTATATTAAAACTCTTAACAATATATTTTTTAAAATGTTTGTATACAAAAATATAATAATATATAATAAACTTTAATTCATATACTATTTAAAAAAAATAAATGTCAATAGAAAACTATGGTATTTTAGCAACTCACTTAAAATATTAATGACAAATCAAATTTTAATTTTAAATTTATTTTTGTTTTAGTTATAAAAAATATGTTGGGAATTTTCTTTTAAATAGTACCGAAATTCAAATATCTTATGTATAACATAATAGATTAGATGTAGTAACAAAAAAATTCAAAATTAATTTGATGTTCCAAACTCAAAAATAGTTGTGAAAGTTTCTAGAGTTTTTTTGACAAATATAAAATTTTAAAAATAAATATTTACACTCAAAATAATAACATTGCAAATTTTACAAAAGATAAAATCGTGGATAATAAAGAATAAAGTTTTGAAATGCAGCACGAAAAAACTATTTGAATATGCTGTAAAAATTAAAGCAATGAAGTCTTAATTTTCAAAAAATAAAACTTAATATCATAACATCCAAAAATATCATATTATCAATAAATTTTGATAAAATAATATGATAGATACTACTATGTATAAAATTTACTAAAAATAGAATCTATATTATTTAAACAAAACAGTGTTTTTACTTATAAATTCCGTAAAACACTAAAATGATATATGTTAAAGTATATTTTCTTATACATATTAAATAGATTTCTTTTAAGTAATATAAATAAATAAAATTTTAAATATATTATATGCAAAATGTATAAATAATAAAAAAACATATTTTGAAAGAGATTCTTTATTTGATTATTTCATATGGTTATTTTATTGTATTTCAACTCGAAAATATATTAGTAAGTAATAAAAATTAATAACAAATTAAAATTTTTTAAACAAATCACTTTATATTAATAATTTTGAGGAAGAAATATAAAAAAAATATAGAGTTACACAATGTATAGCAATAAATTAAAAATATATAATTAAAATATTTGTAATAATATCAAATACATTTATAATATAGAAAAATATCGCACGGACGTGCGGGTTAAAATATAGTTTCTATTTTATAATGGAGGCACGACACTGCATCTAAACCACATAAATTAGGTTAAGAAACTTTATATAGTGTCTCGTTAACCCCCAAAACCCAATACAAATCTGATTAACTTATAATAATGACCCAACACAAAGTTTTTTAGTTCCCTCCAACCAACCTATTGAGTTTTCTCCACTAAGAGGAACCCAACAAGAGGTGTCTTGAATACATTTGGTGCCGAAAAGTGGCTGTGTTCCTTCAGATTCATGACCTTGATCTTGTATGCCGAGCTCATCAGGTAAAGCTAAGCCAAACTAGCAAGTGTATCTGTAGATGCAACCGTGCGTGTTACATTATTGAACTAGTTATATGCTCTTTGGGCCCATCTAGTGATATATATATATAAATGTCTATCTAGTGGGTCTGTGGTCTTATCTTTGACTGCGTTCTATTCAGAGAGGCAGAGTTAAGAAAGCATAAATCATTTTTCAAACCATATCACATATTCACATCTATGATTTAAGAGCTAATATAAGGATGCGTAAAGATTCTTAGGCAGAGGTCTGTAGTTTTCAGTACCACATAAGGTAAAATACTATCCCACTCATAGTAGCACATGGTTAACAAATTAGATAGATATCAGGTTGATATGTTAACTTCTTTTGCAGGGGGCGAAGAGGTGGTTAAGACCTTCGTATAAGTGGGGGAATCAAGAGAAGAGTGAACCCGATGTGTTCCATACTTATAATCTAGGTGATTGAGGAACACAGTTTTTGCTATTTTGTTTTTGAAGATTTTGTTCTGTTAGATTTGTTTTTGAAGATTTTGTTCTTTCCACTGAAAAGTAAAAATACTTAACACAAACTTGCGAGGGTTTCTAATATAATATCAGAACGAGAATGAAGAAGAGATAAATTCAAGCAAAAACCAAAAAAAACTTTAAAGTTGAAAGATTTGTCTGGGGATTTGATAGATCAATACTCCCATTTCTTAAGCTCCATACCATCTGGTGGAGTGCTCTCCACTTTCTTAGTCCCAACCTCTTTCCAGTTCGTAGACAGCACTGTGCCGTTCGACTCTGCCTGTCAAGCCCAAGACAACCCGAAAAGGTATACCATCAGCAAAAGAACAAAGGATAAATTATTAAACCGAACAACAGAGACTGATCAACTCACAAATGATTTGTTCATGGCTCGCCTCATGTCCTCATCAGCACTCTGGTATATATCGCTGAAAAACTTGTTCATAGCTGCATCTCCATCTAGCTTCTCATCCTTCTCCTGCACATTCAAAAGCAATGAGCAGAAATAATAGAAAAGTAAAAGTAAGTCAAAGCCTCTGGAGCTAAAAGAGGAACCTGCTTCTTCACTTCAGCTTCCAGCTTGTCCCAGTCTTTTCCAGGCTTAGAAGATGGGTACACTGGCCTCTGCGAAACCGCTGCATATCAACATAAAATTACATGAGAGAGGAGACCGTTTTCGCTTCAGTTGTTTAAGGAAGTACAGCTGTGGTTTCATACATAATAAACATTATAGTATCTTCTGAGGCCAAATAAACACACAGGGTAAAAGAAACCTGATGCAACATTGGGTTTAGGCAGAAGAGCTTGCCCTTTGCCATATTCAAGGGAAGCCCAGTTGATTATCTCTGCTTTTGCAAGACGGATCTCAACTTTGGTTGACAATACTTCATATCTGCACTTCTCTGGTATTATCTATATAACACCCATGAAGAATGATTTAGTAAAAGCATGCATACAAACCACACATTTTAATTTGTCGTATCAATATACCTTCCCGAACAATCTTGGCTGGAAATGATAAGCTTCCTTTCCAGCAACTTCAATCACAACACTCAGCTGCACAAAAGACCCAGACAAGCAATTACAGAGCGAGATAGGCTTACAAGTTCAGCCAAAAGTCTGATGGCAGGATACTCACAATCTGGTCACCAAACTCGACATTTACGTTCTGCTTTGGTATACCTTTAGCGAAAATCGTCACCACCACTTCTTCCGGCTTCTGATAGAACTCGTGTCTGTTGAAACCATCAAGTCTGAGATACAAAGTGATACAAAAAGTAAAAAAAGAAAGTAACACTTCTGATAGCTAGACTACCTGAACATAGGTTTGACAGGTGCTGCAGGACTTGGAACAGAAGGAGCATCAGCTGCTGTTGCTAGTGGTGCTGTAGAGCTTGAAGGCAAAGTCGGTGGCATCTGTTGAACCAAGTCTTTCTCTTCCTCTAAACATAGATAAAAAAAAAAGATTTTATGATAAATCTAAGCCTGAGCTTAGGAAAATAATGAGAAATGCGTAGTTCTTTTCTTTTAAGCTATGTAGGAGTTTATGTGATATACCTGCAATGCGAAGATTGCATTCATCTAACATCTTCTTAAACTTTGATTCATTTGGTGCAACAGAAGCGCCTTTTTCTAGGGCTGCTTTAGCAGTACTATATTCTTCCAGCTTCATACAAGCAGTACTGCAAATACAGAACAGCATATCACCAAAGTTAAATATATCATCAAAGCGTCATTAAACTCAATACAGAGAGATTGATGACAATACTATACCCCTTTCTAAGGTAAGCTTTAGCCAAAGTAGGCTCCAACTCGATGGCTCTGTTCGCATCTGCAACAGCTTCTGCTCATGGAGAGGAACAAAAAAACATATGTGAGATCCAAGAATCAGACAGCACTAAGGATGCATAGAGAGACTTTTTCAAAGGAACACAACACTTTAACCTGATAAACATGTGAACATCAAACTAACCCTAAAGCTAAACTAAACAGATAAAGAATCAAACTTGGTTCCGCTACGAACAACCGAATTACGTAAGGAGACAGCAAAAGACAAAAAAAAAAAAAACAGAACGCGACGCAAGAGGATGAACAATCGTTTGTATTTAAATTAGGTTATCTTTGGGTGGACGGACCAGTGAAGTTATCGATTTTGATGTTGGCCTGAGCACGATCGGCGAAGAAGGCGGCGCAAGAGGGATCCAAGTCAATGGCTTTGGAGTATAAGTCAACGGCCACATCGAAGTCGTCATCTAAGAAAGCCTCTTTAGCTTTCTCTGCCAGTTCCTTCGCCATTCAATGGATTTTGTTTTCAATAGTTTTGAGGATATGAAGAGACGCACAAGACAGAGACCGATCCTCTACTTATTTGGTTTTTTGAGTTGCAACGTTTTTAGTCCTAATCCATTAGGTCATTTATAAATAGTAAAAAGTAAAATATACTACATATTTTTCTTAAATTGAATCTTGACATATCCACAATATCCAGAGTTCACAAATACTTTTCCAACTAGGTGACCGGCCCGCACCCTGTGCGGGCATGAACAGATTCAATTATAGGCTTAATAGTGGTTGGGTTTTGGCAGGCTATCATTTTATATCATAAGACCATCGTGGGTGGGGTAAAGCAACAACACATGCAAATGCTGGTACTCTATAATTTACATGGACGTGATGTAACAAAGAATCAGATGTATCAGGGTGCAAAATATTGTGTGTATGTATAATTGAAACATCATTACAAATCCTAATATGTGTGTTTAAGATTTAATTTTATTACTCATCACTACCCATCTGAAAAATCGAAAAGATAAATACTTGTAACAGTTTCTATATTTTCTTTAATTTATTGGAAAAAATTAAAGGTACAATTAAATACCCTTAGCTACGGAATATTCTGAAAAACTTGTTTGTAGACAACATTCAAAGTTTTTGTCTCGGGCTTCCTTTCTTTACCAGTTATTAGGATTTTTAATCCCGATCTCGATTTAACTCTTGAAAGTGCGACGTAGAGCTGACCATGAGAGAACACTGGCCTAGGCAGAAACAAACCAACGCTTTCTAATGTTTGACCTTGACTTTTGTTGATTGTCATCGCGAAAGCCAATGTAATGGGAAACTGTCTTCGACGCATTCTGAAGGGAAACTTTGTGTCAGGTGGTGTGACAAACATTCTAGGAATCCAGACCTTGTCTCCAGTAATATTGTTTCCGGTTATAATTCTAGCTTCTATCACATGGGGCAGTAACTGAGTAACAATTAGCCTAGTACCATTGCATAAACCATCTGCAAGATCCACGTTACGGAGACACATAATAGGAGCACCAACCTTGAGCTTCAAATTATGTCTAGGCAGTCCAGCCACTTTAACACTGTTCAAAAACTCTGCAGGATATACTACATTTTCTTCTACGTCAACATCAGATGGAATAATACTGTCAGAGCTAAGGTAAACCTTCTCTTCACCTGAAAACATATAAAAATCATTTTCTTTATTGACAAAAACAATTAAGATACATGAACACATTAAACAGAAAAACATGTTACCTGGCAACTGCGAAAGCATGTAATCATTTATTTTGTCCACTTCATCATTTGTTGGGGTGAGAATGGCTCGATGTCTATACAAATCCTTATCTGTTGAGGTTTTAAAATCTTGTCCATAAACCTCTTTTGCCATAGTCTCAATAGGATCTTCTCCACAATTTTTTATCAGCAAATCAGAAGGGATGTCAATCTCAACTTGACCGTCGTTAGGCAAATTTATTTTTCCATCTCCAATATCCAAAATCCATTTTGAGAAGGATTGAAGCTCTTTTGCTGCAACATCAGAAAGGCCAGCGAGCAATCTCATGTTCTTTGTTAGCTTCAAAACTTTGCAGTGCTCCCAAAGATATGACGAATTCAGTGCCGCCAAAACTGTCTCTGCTCTACCACCTCCAGTTATAACTGGTAAAATCTGTCTGAAATCTCCACCGAAAACAACAACTTTACCCCCAAACGGTTTGTCTTCAGAAGATCTTAATATATCACGCATAGAACGATCCAACGTCTCGAAACAGTGTCTGCTCATCATAGGCGCCTCATCCCATACAATTAACTTTGCCGCTTTAACTAATTCTGCACGATCTGATCCTGGCTCCATTTTCTTGCACGTACTGAACTCGTCTGCATCTATCGGAATACCAAATCTGGAATGTGCGGTTCTACCTCCTTCCAACAACAATGCAGCAATTCCACTGGATGCGGTATTTAGAACAATCATACGTCTAGATCGGATCGCTGACGAGAGGGCTCTGTATACAAATGTTTTTCCTGTCCCTCCATAACCATAGAGAAAGAACACTCCACCGCTATCATTTAAAACTGCTTCCAGAATCTGATTGTATACCCCTCTTTGCTCATCTGTTATCATCGCCATAAGTCTTTCATTCTCTTTTAGCTGATCTTCAACAACATATTTAAGCTCATCATCTATAAGGCGGTTGCCGTTATAACAGCCAAAATCTTCTGGCTTTGGCATGAGGGGCCATTTTTTGAGGCTACGACCATTGCTGAGCAAATGATTTTCGATTTCGGTAAGAGCGATATTTTTGATCTGCTCTATGCTCATGGTCATATCTGCAAGTTAGGACAAAAATTATTTATTGATTGCAGAGACAATGTTTTCGACTAAAAATATTTAATAAGATAAAATGATCACCAGGTCGTCCACTTTCTCGCCGTTTCTTGTAAAGAATATCGTCGGTAAGATACTCCCAAGTAGCTTCCCACACAACATGCGGCTGAGATAAAGTTTTGGATACCAACATTCTCGCAAAAAGCTTCCTGGCATATGTGGCAGAACTATTATCACTGCAATCTTTGATAGCTTCTATGAATTCCTTGTCATCATCCATCAATCCCAAAGCATAGCATGCATCTTCGTATGTAGGATGTAAAACACCATCAACTGTTCTTATATCCTCGTATGATCTCGGCCCTCTTACCCAATTTAACAATACTCTTAAGAAATATAGCTCATCAAGTGCTGGATTAATATGCGCAATCCTCCCTATAGCAAAGCCTCGTTGCCGTGGTACCCATTCTCTCGTACCTAATTTCCAAACAAATTTTGTTGGAAATTCGGCATATGTCAACTCTCTTGCCTCCGGGTATTTTTGGTTTGCTATGAACCAGGCCAAAAACATCGATTGGTTTACAGTTTTTTTGTTGAGAATATTCTCAATAGGTTCATCTTCATCAAAAAACACCAGCTCCTGATCCGGAAGATGAAATCCAAGTTTCTCTACTGAAGTAGTACGAAAATGTGTAGGAAAAGCAAGAATCCGCCACGATGACTCGCATGCAGTGATATATCTAATTAAGAAATACAAAAACATTTATTAGAAAAGATGATCGTAGACCTTGAAATCGAATATGTTTAAATATAATAATACCTGCAGTCGTAATATGTTTTGATTTCGTCAACTACGCCATCCTCATCCTCTTTATCCATTGCAGCTGAAACATAATCAGGTCCTTTATGGATATATTTGAAAAGATACTTAACAGCTCGTGTTTGGATGCACCACTCGACATTCATATGCGCGCGATATCGAAGCATGAGGTCTCTATTGTATGGTACAACATATCCATTGTCTAATCTGATTCCATTTTTCTCAATGAACCTACCATCAATACGACGCATGTAAGATGGAAATCCATTTGCGTCAATCGATGTCGTTGGGTTGAGACGTTTCGGAAACATCTTAGAACATTTTCCGTTGACCATACATACATTATCCTTCTTTGCTGGACCGCAAGGACCATGCATCATACATTCCCCAACGATTTCATAGAGGTCTGGATCTACTATCTTGTCTGGTATTTCAGCCGAGATAATCTTATCTATATCATCGGCCGTTGGAAACTTAGATCCTTTTTCCATGAAGACGAGAATATGAGCGTGTGGCATTCCTCTTTTCTGAAACTCAATCGTGTACATTACTGAGAAAAAAATAAACAAAGATTTAAAACAATTTAACAAACAAAAGTACAATCTCAAGTTTTTCTTTTCAAAAAAACTATCAAACACATGCATCACTGGAGAAAATTGTGTAAGGAGATATACCTGCAGCAACCGGGCCAAATAAGGAGCCGTCCTTTTTTGTCAAAAAATCGATAAGATTATCGAGCTTCATCTTGAAAACTCTACACAATATTTCTGGTCTGTCTTCGGTGGTCAGGTTATATTTTTTAAGATATCTTGTAACTTCAGGCCATTTTGGATTGCAGGTAAAAGTGATGAAAATATCTGGAAATCCATGGTACTTGCACAGAGCCATCGCATCATAGTAATGCTGCTTCATATACCTTTTCCCTCCGGTGAAAGTTGCCGGAATGAAAATTCGGCTCCCTTGCTCAGCCATCTTAGCTCCACCTCTTGCAGCTGCTTTCTGGATTGCATCATAACTTGTTGACCGGAGCTTTTTCTGATTCAGCCACAAGTAACGCAGTCTACTGGATTCTATCATTGTGTAGGCGTCCACAAGGAACTGATGAAACAATCTGCCTGATCTCGTAATAGTAGGTGCTTCAAACCTCCTCTCTAATATACGAAATGCAAAGTATTCACGCATTGTTACATTTTTGCGTTTTCTCTTACTGATGTCTTCGAAACCAATAGGAATATTTAATCGATAGCCATCCTCTCCATATGGAAACAATAGTGGATATTGCAGGGGCAAATACGCCGGATGTAATTCACTAATCCTCTGCAACTTTCCACTTGTACTCTCTAGAACAATATCTCTCGTCTCCATATTTAAAACAAAATCTCCAGGTATCAAAGCAGCAACTTCATGTGCAGTCGGCAGGTTATGGGTCCGTCCATCAGATTCTCGACTTTCAATCAATCTCATCCTATAACATGTTCGTGTTTCCACGTCGAACCTGTCTCTTGCAGACCTAAAAGCCTTAACATGAGGGTTACACTGATCTAACATATTTTTCAGAAGGAGAACAACTGATTCTCTTAGATTCTTAGCGCTAGCTCTGTCAGACCTGAAAGTATATTATATTTGTGCAATAAGTTAACAAATGGTCGACCATAATGTATTATGATAAAATATAATCATAGTACGTAAAAAAGTTGCGAATATTACCCGGCATAAGCGTCAAGTCTATTTTTTATCTCGTTTAAAGTGTCAATGATATACAGCTGGGAAAATTTTGGAGATTCTCCATTTGGAGGGAATATATCACCAATACGATGACAGTTCTCACCGGACATTCGGAAAACAAATGGTCCACGACCATTGTTAATAGAATGATCTATCTTCCCCCCAAGAGATGTGAAAGCAAACATCATATTGTAAGCTCGTATGAACTCTCGATAGTGTTTGCTTAACTCGTCTCCTTTGCATAACAAAGTCATTAACTCCATTGGAGGATTAGCGAGCCGAGGAAGCACAACTTTACCATGTTTACAACACATTGAGAAGACAGGCTTCTTGCTGCGACGACGTTTTCCAATTCTTTCACCATACCACATATATGCTTGACAAAACCTACAATTCCAAACTGGATCTCCCTCGTCGTAATAACCTGTGTAGGAATATTTCTTCATTAGCACATAATTCTCTAATATATAGTTATTTGTTTGTAAAAGACATTGCCATATATTGAAGTGATCACCGTTTTTTTGTATCCCGATGATAATATTCGAAGTAGCTGTATGATTAGTTTGTTGTGGGATATGTACTGCTGATGAGTTTACCAAAGGCTCTCCACCAGGATAGCTAGTGTTAGTCTCGTTCTCGTCGTCTTCATCTTCATTTTCAGACTCACTCTCTATCGCATATCGATTATTGTAAGCTGCGTGTAAAATTGCATCTCAACATGAAAATGTATCATCCATGGATATAAATTAATATCTACGTATATATGAGAAAAACATTTTACCTTCAGGATGTTCATGAACGATGAACCGTGGTGGAGGAATGAATTCATTTGTTTTGGGTTGCTGGAGTGGAGACTGAGTAGCTGAAAAAGCTTAATTTAAAAATATAAACGAATGTCTAGCATGAAAAAATTCATGAAATACGTATAATATGAGTATTTACCATTCGGTAATCATCATATTAGTACGATTAAAACAGAGAAGAAAATACCTTCAGGATTTGCTTCTTTTTCTTTCATTGGGGGTTGCGTAGAATTTGATAGTCCTGTCATGTTCGGACCTTGCCTTGCTGTTCAAATTTGTTTAAGTTTAGTCTTACTTTTGAAATTGTACCATAGAATATATATACACTCAATATTATTCTTGCTTTTGTTACCTTTCTTTTGTCTCGGCTTTGAACTCACTGATGGAGGTGATCCAAATGTCTGACGTTTCAGAAACAAATTGCTAGTACTCCCGAGAATAGATTCTTGATCACCAATTTTTCATAAAAAGATGACATTTTATGATTATACGAACATTTGGTTTACATAGTCCATAATTAGTATTGTCTTATTATTTCGCTTAACTCATACTACATCTAAAATACTTAGTTAATAATCAGTTATTAAAAATCAATGCACCTATACTCGATGGGTGCATGTTGGTTACAGAGGAACTGCCATTTGCAAGAGTAGGCGAAATTTCCGTTGAATTATAGGAACCTGCAGCAGTAAGTAGAATGAACAGAGAAATACTTAAGGTAATATCGAAAAGGGTTGTATAAATAATTCTGCAAAAAGCCTTGTAACAATAAGAGCGAAAGCAAATTTTACTCAAACTTGGCACAACTGACGCCTTTGTTGGCTTGAAAATCCTTGTAACTGTGGAATGTAATAAAATAAATTGGTCAGCTGGGAAATTTTTGTCAACAGATTAATTAAAATCAATGTGGGTAAAATGAAAGTTTTAGGATACTAACCTTTATTTGACGCAGTGAGGCCTAAATAACTTTTGGTATTCAGTATTTCCTTTCTCGCAGATCTCGCTTGATGTATTAGTCCATGTTTTAACTGTGGTGTCAGTGGAATCACGGGTCGAACAACTTGATTCGTAACATTCCGTAAGGGCGCCCTAAAAGGATTGATAGTTGGTGCTGGTGAAACATTTGTGATAGATGAGTTTTGTGTTATATTCACCCTTGGAGAATTCTCTTTATCATTGGTACATATGTTTTCATTGGTACCTATGTTTTGACATGGTGAATGAAAATAGAAAAATTAACTATAGCCTGCAGTTCAATCTATGACAATTGTATAACCTAAAACTTAAGTATCATTCTGTGTATTCAGTAGTACGAAACTTAAAATATATTTTCAGTAAAACATACACTTTTTTATTCTCTTCTGTGGTTTCTTCCCAATATCTGCTCCCACTGTATTGCTTCTCTTCATGCGTCCGACTCTGTTGGAATGATTGTGTATTCAGTAAGACCAGAACACGAAATATATATTGAATAGGATGCAGTTGAAAAAAGCTTGAATGGCAATATATAGATTGAAAGCAAATCTTCTATATAGAGTACCTAGATACCTCTTCACCGAATTATAATAGAGATCGATTCACTAAAATTAGTTTATAGCATCTTTTTATATATATGTTCAGTCATTTATTGCGAAATACAAATTTCGTTTTAAATTCTTATCATGTATATATTCTTTGTGCAAGTGAATATATGATATTTATTGCACGGCAGTTGACATTGATATAATCCCCGTATAATCTTCTTTTGCATTGTACCTTTATTTATTATAAATGAAGAAAGTTTGCTATATATATCCCACCATTTTTATCACCTTAGATATATAATTATATAAATATTTTGCTATGATCTCAAATTTTTAAGTTTAAGGAGTTGTTCTATATAGTCTTTTAAATCTCACATTATTATTCATTCTCATAAGTTTAAATTAAAAAAATAAACAACGAAATTTAAGGAAATCAAAAACCAATAATTTCTTCAACCCTTCTTCTTCAACGTGCATAGCGGACTTCAAATTTCTTCCTTCAACATTTGAATTACCATCGCCACTAATAATACTCAGTCATCGTCAGACTCGTAATCATGAAATATCACTTGATGTGGCTGCATTCAGCATATGGCTTGGTTAGAATAAACACACACTATAAATAATTTTGACCTATCAGAAAAAACAAATATTACATGTGGTTCAACCAGTTTAATTATTTCTGCATTGTCAACCACCGAATCAACAACATATGCTGAATTTGGTTCTTCTTGACCATAAGATCCGGTTGACAGCATAAATAGAACTTTCCTCCCAACTAAATCAGATAGAGACTGAGGTATAAAAAGTGGATTTACCTGTAAATTTGTTTATAAAATTACGATGTTATAGGTAGAATCAATATATTCTTAAATCGAACAATTACAAATTCTATGTTTACCTGAGCAGCCTCTACCACTAACTCGAACGCTGGTCTCCTAAGTAACTTCTCGGCAACATTGTGGAAAAGCAAAAACTTACCTTCAACTTTTGATTCATCAGTAACACGTAGAACCAAGTAGTAACTAAAACATTCAAAAAATTGAATTACTATATAAACTCATAAAGTTAAATGAGATTATAAAGGTAGCAAGATTAATGTAAATAAAAGGCCGTACCGTTTAATACCATCTTGAAAATCCTTGTTACATCTTTCGCAATGATAAAGAGGGTTCTGTTGAAGATTTTCCTCGTTCGTCTCAAAACCATCAACTTCTCTATCCATTTTTCTGTTGCAAAAATTGCAGGCCGTGTAGTACCACGGTTTTTCCAAATCAATGGCCTCAACTTTATCAACAACCACAAACTTTCCAAACTACGATTAAGCGTTTAAATAGCAAAAAAAAACATAGAGAATCCCATATTAGAATTAGTTCAATTATAAAAACGCATGGTCTTTAAACGAAAAACAGTAAAATATATACCGTTTTAGATTCAGAAATTGCAGCTAATTTTTTTTTCATGCTTGCCATTGCTTTGACGAATTAGCTGTTATCAGAAATACATATATCAACCTTCATAACCGGTTTGTATAACATAATCATATAGAAGATAGAGGGTGGAGTTTGTCACCTCTTTCTCGTCGATGGTAGATATTATGGAAGTCGATGATACTCGGTATTATATAATTTTAAAGACCATATGAGATAAGTAGGTTAAGTTAATATTTTGGTTAAAGCAACAAAATATTCTCTAACCGTATGAATAAGGACACGAGTAATGCTCAAGTAAATTTTCTGACATTTATTAGAGTATATTAATAAATTAATATGCTTTGATACAGTTATTCAAATTCTGTAAATCTCTTTTTCCTAATATGAGATTACGGATATATAGTTTCCATTTTATCACGTATTATTATTGTTTCACAAACCCACAAATATTCAAATTTATATACGATTATGGAAATGATTATTGGTCTACTACATGTTTTACTTTTCTCATATTTTGTAATACGATTACTGCCTTCTATTGATAATTATTATTGCTGCATGCCAAAATAAGCAACTAAAAACTATTATTCTTAAGACAACACAATTACAACAGCCTTTTAGAATTGCATGTGTAATCCCTGTTGCATGTGACGTCCCTTCTAATTTTTATAGCACGTAATTGTAGCATCCTTTGCCAATAGAATTTGGGTAAGTATTTTTTGAGCCACGTAAACAAGATTTTCAAAAAGTACAATCACATCATGTAGAAACACTAATATTTTATTATAAATGTCCTACAATATCGAACATTACTTTGCCAAAATTCTCAACTTCAATTGAACCTAAAAACAAATAAAACCCAATATTGTTCAAATTTAAGCAAAGATGGGAGAAGATTCTTCGGTAAACAATTATGAAATCCTCTCCATCAGTGAAGGATCTCCTTCAAACGGCGACTCCAACTCTGATCGTACAACGTATTTCAGAAACCTTTCCTTGTCATATTTTGCTGCAAATCCTACCGAAATGCTCACTAAGCACAGCGACTTGAAGAATCTATGCTTGGAGAATGGAAATCCTGAGGCACATTATATTGAGGGCATACTTCAATACTTCGCAAAGGACAACGAACAAGCAGGCTTATTTCATTTACGCCAATCATCAGATGGAAACTATAAAGACGGTACGTATCTTTATGGTTTGTTGCTGCTTGCATTAGAACGCTTTCATAAAGGTGCCAAGTATTTGGATAAAGTCGGTTGGAAAGAAGATATATCAACCTCCGATAAATGTTGGGAAAGAGTCAAGAAATCTCTAAGTGATATTCCTGGTATTATGAATCAAGGGTACTATATAGCTATGGTCAACCTAGAGGCACTCTGTGGATGCAATCGCATAAATAACATGGCTGAAGTATGCAATAATGATTACTATTATAAAAGGCTTAACCAGTTTGTGGTGTTTGCTATGAATAGAAACAAGTAAAAGAAGAGGTTCTTCAGTTATTTATCTATGCACGCATGTAACCTACTTATGTTTTTAAATCTTTATTTATGTGTTTCGTTCTGTTTCTTAAGATGGTACTTTGAATATTTTATTTGAAATTTTATATAATATTAATTCGATATAACTATGGTGTGTCCAGTTATTCCTGTAAATTAAATTAAGAAAAAAATATCCATTTTGTCTGTTTAATTGCATCGTAACCGGAATTGGAAATATTGCCTTTTCGATTAATTGATAAAATTAATCGATTGTAGTCAATGGAAAATAACAAATATAATTACTCAAAGCAACCAAAGCCATACGTATATTGTTTCCTTTAACACATATATATAATTAATGAAAATTGTCCATACTGACATGTCAAAATCTCTCAGCATCTCAGAAAATATTATTTAATAATATATCAAAAAGATCATCATTTCCAAACCCAATGTGAATGTTTAAAGTATACAATAAACAAAAGATATCCGTGAATTACAAAATAAGTTAATGAAATATATTATATTTCCTTCAACTAATATCGTAAGATCTGAACAATCGAAACTTCAACGGATATGGTAAATTTGAATATCACATCAACTATCAATTTAATAATTATAAAATGACTTAGTTCAAAATGGCATTATCACCTTATTAAATCATATTGAGCCAATCTGACATTGTCTATACCTAAAACTGTGCGCAAAAACCTATTTCCTATGCGAAAGTCATGATTAAGTTCAATAGTCACAATTCAGCATAAAGAAATGTAACCTACGAATGTGTAACCAATTCATGACGATAAAATGTAAACATTAGGTAAGCTAATAGATAAACGATAAATATATAACATAAGTAATTAAGTTTAATATGTGACAAGCATCAAAGGAAAACTGGTTTGAAAAACCAGCAAGTTAAAGTCTAAAGAGATTGAGAAACCGAATAGCTTAATCATACATCTGTGGCTCATTCAACTTGAACCAATCGATGGTAGGAACCTTCACGTCAGACGCCTTGGCCATTGCAAGGACAAGTTCGGACTCCAGCTTCTGTTTCTCTTCGCTCAAGACAGTCTCCTTGAAGAGTTCGTCAATGAGTTCCAACTTACCTTGAATCTTCGACACTTCAAGCTCTTCAGCATGTTTCTTGATGAGAGCATCATGTTGTTGCTTGTACATAAAGAGCTTGGCTCGGTAATTCACAGTGGTCTGGTACTTCCCTCTGTTGAATGCCTCCTGCAGAGAAGATCCGTAATCTTCGAAGATGGGGGCCTTGAGTTGAAGGTCCTTGTTGAATGCCATTTCTTGATCTTGGTCTGCATGATTTTCAACCAGTAATCCAGTATTCACAATCAAAACTCAAAGTTTACATAACAAATCGAAGGAATTATAAAATTATCTAATTTCATAGTTAATTCCAAATCTCAAAAGGCAAACAGAACAATAACCATTTCCTGAAATAACAATAATATTCCACATCTCTACTGAAGATATATTAAAAAAAAGTCAAACACTGTGATACATAAAATCGATTTAAAAACTGGGCTAAAAGGAATCACAATTATTAAAATCTAAGCAAGTTAAATGCGGACATAATTACAACAAAAAGACTAACTACGGCGAGAAACCCTAAAAATCATGATTCTTTTTATTTCAGGTTATGTATAGCAACGGGCGAGAAACCCTTGTATTTCAGTTTACAATCAATTTCAGTTTACATACTTACAACAAAAAGACTATCAACGGCGAGAAAACCTAACAATAATGATTCTTTTTAGAGAAACCCTAAAATCATGATTCTTTTTCAGAGAAACCCTAAAAATCATGATTCCTTTTCCACTAACTACAGTTGTAAGTATCAAACTACTTTCTATATATCGAACATCTAGAAGTAATAAGAGAAAGAAAACTTACTTGCGGAAATTCTGGAGAGAGAAAAATCTAGGAGAAGAGAGATTAAATTTTTTTTTAAGATGGCCATCGGTGCATGGTTTATATAAAAGATGAAATACACGAAGAGTCGTATATTTTCACATACTGGACCTCATTAAAGATCCACTAACTGCAAATGTTAATGGAACAATATAATTTGATTGTAACGTATTTTGTAGCCCATTTTAAGCCCATTTTCTATTACCATTTATTACAGTAATACGATCATTTATCTTATTTCGTAATTTGTAGGCCATTTTAGTATTTGACAAACAATTTGTATGTAGTATTTATCACATAGGTATAGAATATATGATTTATCACATAGGTATAGAATATATGATTGAAATAGTATCATAATATTTTAATTTTAAACAGTTGTACTAAACCTAATGCCTTTATTATTGATTTGATTGATATGTGGCCTAAAAAGCTGTATTTGTTTTTCCTGATAAAAGAAGGAGTTTCAGTTGTTGAGAGTTAAAAGGAAAATGATATTCATTGTTGAGGAGAAAATTTGCAACATTGACAATTCACAATAACTTCAATCAAATCCGCAATGAAGTTAAATAATTTCAAAAATATAATCATGATTTTTCTTCTCGAAGGACTACATATAGCTGTCTAAACCTAATGCCTTTATTATTGATTGTTAGATAGCGTAAAAGACTGTATTTTTTCCCATAAAAATGAGTTTCATTCATATAAGTTAAAAAGAAAATGATATTTGTTTTGTACAATTTTCAAAATTGAGAATTCACATAGACTTTCATTCAAATCCGAAATGCAGTGCTCTAATTTCAAAAACATAATCATGATTATTCTCCTCGAATGACTACATAACTTGTAAGTAAATTGTATCAACTTACAGCTACTCTAAACCTAATGACTTTATTATTTATTTTGATTGATAGATGGTGTAAAAAGCTGTTATGTTTTAGGTACATATCTACATCTCATAATGTCACCTATATTATTAGATAATTAACAATATACACCCTAATACATTTAAAAATATTGTATATATCCGAAACGAAGAACTTGAAAAACATCGATGTATATATCCGAAACCAAAAACTTGAAAATCATAAGATTATATCACTATATAAAGATTAACGACTTGTATATATAACTCTAACTAATATCACACTTAATCGGTTGGTTATGTAACGCTAACCATCAGGATTAGATGCATTTCAGAATAAGCAAAATAATTAAGAGATAGAAAAATAAGAACATGAAACAGCCGATTAACATTAAAAATTAAGTTTAAATTCATACAAAAAAACATTAAAATCTCTGATTTAGTAAACCAGAGATATTGTTCATTAGACAAAGGCGAGAGAGATTAAGATCGAGATTAAAGGGAACGCCACATGATTGGCTCACCCAACTTTTCCCAGTTAAGAGTAGGAACCTTCACATCAGAGAGTGCAGCCTCAGCAAGCTCAAGTTCCCTTTCCAGCTTCTCCTTCACCTCGACCATTACACCACCATTAAAGAGTTCTTCGAAGAGTTGAAGCTTACCTGTAAGACGATAGACTTCGAGTTCTGCGTTGTGCTTTTCAAGCATAGCCTCATTATACTGCCTGTACATCAGTAGGATAGCACGGTAATGGTTGGTCTTCTCCTTCTGACCATTGGTGAAAGCCTCCTCGACTGTGGCTCCATACTCTTCCTCCAAATGACTCTTCAACTTCAAATCACGGTTGGATGCCATCTAAATTTTTTGAAGTGCATGTTATCAAAAAAAACACATAGTTAATTAATAAAAACAACTCTCAAGAATTAGCTGTTATCAGAAATACATATATCAACCTTCATAACCGAAATAAAAACAACCTTTGTTTTTATGATAAGAATACAAACGGCGATTCTAAATAATACACTAAGAAATACACTAATATCTACATCCGATGTTCAAAACAAAGAAATATCAAAGACTACTATACGGCGAGAAACCCTAAAAATCATGATTCTTTTTCAGAGAAACCCTAAAAATAATGATTCCTTTTCCACTGACTACAGTTGTAAGTATCAAACTACTTTCTATATATCGAAAACCTATAAAAGTAAAGAGAAAGAAAACTTACTTGCGGAAATCCTGCAGAGAGAAAAAGTATGAGAGGAGAGATGATAGATGATAGATTTTTTACAATGGCCATCGGTGCATGGTTTATATAGAAGATGGAAAACTGGAATAGTCGTGTCTTTTCACATACTGGAAGAGTGGTGCCTTTTCACATACTGGACCTCATTAAAGATCCACTAACTGCAAATGTTAATTGGACAATAAATATTGATGGTAAAGTAATTTGTAGCCCATTTGAAGACCATTACCGATTACCAGTTATTATAGTAATACGATAATTTTTCTTATTTCGTAATTGGTAGCCTAATAATTTATTTGAGATACAATTTGTATGATGTATACCAAACTCTTTAAGCATAAAAAAACTCTTTAATCATAAAGCATAAGTTCATTTATTAATCAAGAAAAAACAACTCCCAACAATCATTGAGTTCTCTTTGGATTTTGATGTATACCAAACTCTTTAAGCATAAAAAAACTCTGTAATTCATATTAAAGTGTAAGAATAATATGTATTATATCCATACTTAATTTATAGCAAACTCTTTAATCATAAAAAAAACTCTTTAATCATAAAGCATAAGTTCATTTATTAATCAAGAAAAAACAACTCCCAACAATCATTGATATAAATTTCAAATAATGCCTCAATAAAACTTGTAAATACTAAAAAAGCATCCATTACTTCCGACATATTACTCGCCCTTGACTTTCTTTTGAGAAAGTTGCTTATTGACGGAGTGTTGATCCTCAGGGCTACTCTCTTCCCCGTCTTTGCTTTTTCTTTTAGACAAAGGAGTTCCAGAGACTCCAACTGAACCAGAGGAAATATCATCTGAGTACTGCAACATTTTGACCTGCGTGATAAAAAGTCGAATAAAAATTATGCAAAATGTAATAAACAAAAACTAAGAGACTTGTTTGAATGCAATACCGGTTTATTAGGCAAGGCAGCAAATTCCTCAATCATTTCACGGTCAGCAGTAGCAATTCGAACAACATACAGAAAACTCTTTCCTTTGATGTTATCAGCATCTACTGAAATCTCGAATAGGATTCTCTTGCCAAACAGATCGCTAACTGCTTCCGGAAGAAGCTCTTCATCTTCATTCTATAATCAAAAAGCTTTAGGTTTATCTATTTCTATTTACGGGATTAATGAAGGAACAACATAGTTTCTAAAGATACCTCATTATAGAGTTCAGCGGCAGAACGTCGAACAATTGCTTGAGCGTTGCCATCAAACAAAAGAAAGTTTGCCTCACCTGTATCGTCTTTAACATGGACAATTAATTTGAACCTGGTAACACGTTTTTAGAATTAGGTAATGAAAAACCCTTGTATCGGTTAATCAACATACTATATAAATATATAGACAATTATATAAAACTCAAAAAAGATACCTGGAAATGACGTCAATGTGTTCCTTATCACATACATTGCAAAAGAACAAGGGACGGTGTTCAGCATCAACATCTGTTGTAGGCATTACTTTTTTATTGTGGTATTTGCAGCTTAGATATTGCCAACCATGTTCATGATCTATACTTTCAATAGTAGCAAGAGTGACAAAAGTCCCGACCTATTACAAACAACAATATGTTCGTTTCAATAAGGAAAAAGGGATATAAAGGTTTAACTATGACTAATATAACATGATAGTTCGAGTTTATACCACAGTACTATCAATGATCTCTCTTATGGTTAGCCTCTCATTAAGAACAAAAAACCTGGCCCGAACAGATGTAGCAGTACCAACAGACCATTGAGTACTATCGTTGTTTGTAATAGCAAGTGAATCATCAGGTAGACTGCACAAATGAATTAAGACACAATACAAACGCAATTTAAGTATGCGAGTGATATGATTAGCGGTTTTACATACAAAAATGTAATAAATTAGAGACGTACCAAGCTTTGAACTCATCAATCAGTGCAAGCGTTGGGTTGAGTAAAATATGAGTGGAATTAAAACCGCTTGATATAGAATAAGTACCTGGTTTAATCATATGAGTGGAATTAAAACCGCTTAAATGACATGTAAGCAAAAGTACATGGTTTAATCATTGTCTGATCACATACCTTTCCACTCCTTAACAGAACAGAACCTAATCACACAAATAATCATTGTGGACATGTTTGCAATACTGTACTCATGTACTTGTTTAGCATAACCACCCCACAGAGTACACATCATCTTCACATTACTGTATAATAAAACGTTAAGTCACAAAACATATGATAACATGTTCTTCCAGAAAATCATAGGAAAATGATAAAATAAATAAGCTTACTTTTGGTCACGTAACTCTATCAAAAGCCTCATGTTATCTTTTCCTTTTATCATTTTGTTTTCCAAAGACCCAAAGTTAACGATTTGGCCAATAACATCTACAAAACACAACCAATATAAAGATTTACAAAAATAACAAATCTGAAATAAGTTTAAAATGTGTAAGATCAGTTCTCACCAACCAAACAGCTGCTATCGATATTTCCTTCCATAATATCGGTAAAATTCGCAAAATACTTTTCAGGAACTTCATTCGGAAAATCAGAAGCTTTTCCAACAAAAGTGGTTGGATAGAAACCAATTTTGTACGGATGCGAGGTTGTACGATATTCACCAATGGCATCGTAGACCTTGAACAACTGGACGACAATTGACTCTCCCTCATGTAGCTTGTCACCATATTTTTTGGTTAGTTGTTCACCAACGGAAGCATGAATTCGTATTCCCTGATTTAACGTTTTTGTTGGAAAAGTTAGGATTATTTTGTGATATTACATGCCCGCACAATATTAAAAAAGACTCAATCAAGTTGTGTGATATTACTAATAAACAATATAAAAAAAGACTCAATCAAGTTGTGTGAGAAAAACTTACTTCTTTATCAACGAAAACCATTTCAATGGTGTTGCCTGATTCTTTGTTGTAGTTCCTCCACAACCGAATAATCCTAACTTCAATACGGGACGTATCTTTACGGGGTTTTAAATCACTAACTGGGCAAACAATATTTTTCGCCGCTCGGACCATTGCCATTATAGGACAAAAAGTGAGAATGATATGATTAATTCCTTCGACATTGACCTCTATATATATGAAGTGAATCATATAGGTTTGTGATATTCCCTAAGGAAATATTCATACAATAAATTACGGAACCGTTTATGTAAAGATAGTTAATTTTTTTTGGAAGAAAATTTAATGCATATGATATGATTCTCGTTTCCGCAAGTAATCAATATGATTTAACATTTTAAATAATATTCTTGCCCAAGTAATCAATACGATTGACCGTATTAATTGATATTCTTGCGCAAGTAATCAATATGATTACCAGTTATTGTTAGTAAAGGATAGTAGTAAATACGTGTATTAATTAATATTCTTGCGCAAGTAATATTAATCACACTTTCCTACTCTTCAATCTTTCTTATTTTATTAAGTAATCATTCAATGCATTAAACATAAAAATTTTCTTCCGCAAGTAATATTGATTACTTTCCTACTCCTTAAATCTGTCATATTTTTTTAGAAAGTATTCAATGCAATAAACAAAATAAGGTTAGTATTTATAGGGCTTCCCTTTTGTGTTATGTCGATTAGAAAAATAAATCAAAATTGTATTTTCAATAAATCAACCAATAGAATCGCGTTATTTCGGCTGAGAAGCGCTCTGTGAGCGACACGTGGCAAATGTACTTCTCATTTAATAGTAAGGAGGATTATTGTTATTTTAACTTAAAACTTATTTTATCATATAAAATCTAGCATGTCATAATTTTATCATTATCCCGTCACTATTTAACATATTTTTTTTTACTTCTGGACTGAATATCATTGAGATATATATCTATATATCTATATCTATATATATAAAGGAGTGTTTTCTTCTCTCCTAGGGTGTCCATGTCAGATTCCAAGTCATAAAGTCGAATAACAGTATTGCGCCACGTGTCTAAGTGATCTACGACTTGAGTTTCGTCGTGGGCCTCTTTCTTTTTTTTGGGCTTGGCTGCGTTCCGGCCCGATAAGTGTGACTTAACCCTAAAACCAACACGACTTCAACGAAAGGCGACTCTCCTCTGCATGCTACGGCGACCCTTGCCATTCTTCTCATCATCTCTAACCCATTAATCACCTTCATTCACTCCTCAACTATGTTGACATCAATACTTTGTTTTGGTCTGTGGGCTTGATTGCGTTTCGTCCTAAGTCGATCTCTCTGTCTCTCTATCTCTCTCTCGCATACCTTCTCTTTCAAACTCCCTTCGTCGTCGTCTTTCTCTACTTCAGATAATCGCCGAAGAGGTACTTTTGTTCTAGATCTATGCTTAATATATTTTCAATCCCAAACAAGTTTCACGCTCCCATTTGGTTTGTGTATCGGATCTCTTGCTTTCATTTACGTTCTATGATGCTGATCATTGTGTAATTCTATGAGATTCTGATGTTTTTTGGGTGAAACTTCGCGATTCGATCTCTGGATCTATGAAAATTATCATATAGATTCTGATAATCTCAACAATCTAATACGATCTTGAGCATTAGGTTTCATGACGTTTCTCTGGTTAGATCTGCCTTCTATGATTGTACTTATGTTTGTTTTTAGAACGATGACAAGGGTCCTTTCGTAATTTCCTTATGCATTGCTTTGTGATACGCTTCTCTAACGCTTCATATAGATTCGTAAATTCTAGACGGTCATTAGGTTTCAAGACGTTTTAGCATCTGTTTGGATCTATAAGTACATTCGTAATTGGTTTATGCGTTACTTTGATTCTTTGTATATCTTGTGGTATGATATAATGAAGAAGGATGGGGTTGTCTTTCGCAAAGCTTTTCAGCAGGCTATTTGCCAAGAAGGAGATGAGGATTCTCATGGTTGGTCTTGATGCTGCTGGTAAGACCACCATCTTGTACTAGCTCAAGCTAGGAGAGATTGTCACCACCATTCCCATCATTGGTAAAGTTTCATCATTCTGTTTTTAAAAGAGTTAGCTTAGTAATTGGTGTATGTATCTTCAGTCAATCAACTATTTTTATGCTTCCCACTGGTTTGGATGATTAGAATACAAAATTTGTGGACAGTGTTCAATGTGGAAACTGTGGAGTACAAGAACATCAGTTTCCACTGTCTGGGATGTCGGGGATCAAGACAAGGTATAATCTTTATCTAAAGCAATTTAGAAGTTATTGGTTTTGCATCACAAACTGTGGATCCTTTTCCCTCTGTGTGTTGGTATAATTGTTGATGAACCATTTGTACCACATATACTGACTTGGTGTAAGCCCTCATATCCATCCGTTGTGGAGGCACTACTTCCAGAACACTCAAGGTCTCATCTTTGTGATCGACAGCAATGACAGAGACTGTGTTATTGAGGCCAGAGATGAACTGCACAAAATGCTGAATGAAGTATGTTTCCAGTATTATCTACCTATATTTTTTTTCTTGATTTGTGTGGTGATTTACCAAACACTTGATGGGTTTTACAGGATGAGCTGCGTGATGTTGTTCTGCACGTGTTTGCTAACAATCATGATCTTCCAAACGGCATGAACGCAGCTGAAATCACTGATAAGCTTGGTCTCCACGCTCTTCGTCAGCGTCACTTGTATAATAAAACATCTAAATCTTACTTAACCTCTGCCTCCTTCACGTTGATAATGTTTTGTATGATCGGTTTATGTCTCTGTTCAGGTACATTTAGAGCACATGTGCCACTTCAGGAGAGGGGTTTACGAAGGACTTGACTGGTTGTCCAACAATATTGCCGGCAAGGTAGAAATGTCCTAAACCTCCAGCTTATTTTGTTCCACTATCTTTGTGAAAATTGTAACTCTTTCTTCTGCTGCTTTCTTACAGGCGTAGACCGGTCTCGTGGTTGATTTGATTTTGGTTTGCAAATCTGGATGTGGGGGAAAACATTATCTCAACTTTTTTTCCAGTTTTCTTATTGTTCTGTGTTTTTTTTTCCGGGTATGTGGATTTGATTTTGTGATCATTGTTCTGATTTGTGTAAGGAGGGTTCTCTTGTACGTAGAACATAGAAACTACCTTTTACTATAGCTTTTAATATCGAAAGTTATCTATCTTTGTTCTGTTGTAACATTTTCACTTCAAGTCATATATTGCAACTGCGGCAACATTATAATAGACATCATGAGATTTTTACCGGAACCATTTTCACTTTGCTTGATTGAATTCAAACAAAACTTGATTTGGTCATATCATGTGAATAATGTATGTAATCTCTCGGTCATAAAACAAAAAGAAATGCGTTAATATGGCTTTTCTTTTATTTGCATACGCATGATTTGTAACAAATTAAATATGGCAAACTTTCAGTTATTGCCAATAAAATTGTGATCTCAAAAGATTATATGAATCATGGATATGTTGCCGACAAAAAATAATAGTGTCTGAATCAAGGATATGTTCAAATTCAATGTTTAATTAAGGTCAATGTATTACTTTCTTATACTAGCAATGTAAAACATAAGCGTATAGAGGTGGAGGACCTCAGAAAAGATTAAACACTCTTTCATATATATAGATGCTTATGCATGAACTTCCCCTCATATATTTTTAATATTTTTTGAATTTTTCCACAATATGTATACTATATGTTTGATTCATACAACCTATCTTTTTCCCCATTTTAAGTATATTTTTTACATTATTTTTTTCTACTCCAATTAGTCATACTTACACATAAAATAAATAACATACATAAAAGAAACGTTTTTTCAACATGATATTTATAAATAAATACACCTAACGCTTTTCATAAAAAAAACCTACATCATAATAGCTATATGTTTCAAAAATACATAACACTATCCTACATGTAACTCCAGTCGTTTGACCATCATACACATTTTTACAATGTAAAACTATAATACAAACCATAAAACCATATAAAAATAATAAACCAATATTATTTTTAAAGTATAACCCGCCCGTAGGGCGGGCCGGCCCTAGTTTCCAAATATACTAGATTATTAATAAACTGTACATGAATCTATATGTAATTCTTTCTATTTGGTGTAAAATATTTATAGTTTATCCTTTTAATGTTTTAAATTTAATTAGACAATTTTTGTACATGTGTTTATAGTCTAAGTGACAAATTTGGAATCTATACTAATAAAAAGGACCTTTTGAACTTCCATAGAGCGTCCACATCATCATTGAAACTCTCTTTAAAAAAAAGTCAAGTGGCATAAAATATAATTTTACATTTTAAACATACAACATAAAAATAGAAAAATTACATTAAACAAATGTAAACTTATCATTTTTTCACTAAAAAAAAGATGGCTTATCTCCACAATGGAACATTATCATTTTATAGAAAAACATAATTTCGAAAATAATAAATAATAACTAAACATAACACATAAAAATGTAAATACGACATTAAACATTATATTTTACACAATATAAGAAAAAATAGATAAATATATAATATAAAAATTAATATAAAATAATAAGTAAATACACAATTTTAAAAAATGTAAAAAAATCATTAAGCATTAAATATCTATCTTAAAATATAAAATATATATATTAAGTAAATATATAATATAAGTAAATATACAATTTAAAAAAATGAAAAAAGTACATTAAGATTTAAACATCTATCTTAATATGTAAAATATAGATATTACATAAATAGAAAGTATAAGAAATGGAAATACACATTTTCAAAAATGGAAAAAAATACATTAAGATTTAAACATATATCTTAATATGTACATCTATCTTAAAATGTAAAATATAGATATTAAGTAAATAGAAACTATAAGAATTAGAAATACATAATATAAGGAAAAATAAATAATAATTAAATAATATAAATATATAATACACAAATTATATTTATAATAATAAGTAAATACACAATTAAAAAAGTGGAAAAAGTACATGAAACATTAACATCTATCTTAAAATATAAATTATAGATATTAAGTAATATATAATTTTAGTAAATAAACATTTTTTTAAAAATGAAAAAGTACATTAAGATTTATACATCTATCTTAAAATGTAAAATATTGATATTAAATAAATAGAAAGTATAAGAAATGAAAATACACAATAAAATGAAGAAAATTGCATTAAGATTTAAACATCTATCTTAAAATGTAAAATATAGATATTAAGTAAATAGAAAGTAGAAGAAATGGATATACACAATATAAGAAAAAATAAATAATAAGTAAATAAAAAAAATCTAAAAAATAAAATATTATATTAAACATTAATATAAATTTTAAAATGTAAATATATATATATATATATTTATATACGCAAATAATAGTAATAATTAAACACAAATTTTTTAAAATGAAAAAATTAGGGGGAATTTTCAAAAATACCACTTTCCTTGTACCACTTTTCATTTTTACCTTCATTAAAGAGACATTTTCAAAAATAACATTTTATTAAGGGGCAATTTTTTTAAAATTAATTAGAATCTTAAATTTTACATTCCTAAACCCTAACCCCACCCTACATCACCCGTTAACTCTAAACCCTAAATCTTAGATTAATTAACCCAAGAGTTATAAGTGTGTTTTTTTTTCCTCTTAAAAACAAGGGTAAAAGTGATTAAGGTATTTTTGAAAAGTGGTACAAGGAAAGTGGTATTTTTGACAATTTCCCAAAATTTTAGTTTAAGATTTAAACATCTATCTTAAATGTAAAATATAGATATTAAGTAAATAGAAAGTATAAGGAATGGAAATATGCTATTTTATATAAGAAAGTCTAAAAATGGAAATACACAATATATGTAAAAATTTAAAATTGAAAATAATAGATTAAATATTTATATTAAAATGTTAAAATAAATAAATAAGTAATAAATGATATAAAAATGAAAATACAACATTATACAAAAAATGTATAATTTTACATCAAAAAAGTCCCTATAAAACCTATTATTTCATCAACATCAACTTCACACCTATCAAAGAAAACTAAGAACTCTACCAAAAAGAAATGGCTCCACCATCAACTCTTGTCATGCCGAAAGCCTTTGATGACCTTAAAAGAGATATTTGTAACAATGAACTTTTTGTTAGGTTGATTCATTGCTGGAAAGCATGCAACTTCCAAAAGGTAAACTTACTCATGGGAGTTGAATTACTCCTCATACACTCAAAGGTATTCTTACAAATTTAAATTAATTTAATCCATGATTATATTGTTAATATTCAATCTAACTCTTGTATGATCAAACCATTACAATCAACAACCATTCAAGCGTTTATCCCAAAACACTTCCTTTCCCTTAACATCAGGTATTGGTTTATGTTGGTTTAGTATTGTTTTTGATTTATTAGAAGGTTTAGGATGGTTCTATTGTAAATGTAATTTAAGTTTGTTTAGCATATATTATGTTTAAAATAACTTAAATTGACTAATAGTAATATTATGCTAAAAATAATTCTTAGAGAATTTTCAATTAAAGAACATTATAGTTTAATTTATTAAATTCGTTTATTATTCAAAACTAAATTTTTTTAAAACATAGTGAGTTATGAATATCAATGATAGAGTTGGTGAATATAACATAAAGAAAAAAATATAAATATTTAATTTTCAAGATAATAAAGTCAGATTTTTATTCAGTTATTCGATATATAATATCTTAAATTAGTTTTTAAGAATTATACATAATTTTTATATATATATATATTAATGTTCCAGACTTAAACTATTATATTATATATGAATAATTTTGTTAAATAAAAATAATTTAAGATTTTTAAAATAAAAACAACAAATGGTTATTTAAATATAATTATTGTAATATACTCATTTAACAAATTTTAGATACATTTTGATATATCATTATTTCAATTTTAAAAAGCAATAAATTGTTAAATATCAATATCATCTGGGTAAAATATCCGAACAACACAAATTCAAACATCAAAGAAAATATTCATATAAACATTACAATACAATAATTTTAATATAAAAAATATAATTCAAAATACATTATTCAAAAGAATAGTTATATACTTAACATTTGAAAATCAATGAAGTTTCGCGCGTAACGCGGATTAATCCCTAGTCTACTTATATAAAATAGTGTTTCCTCAATCTTGGTGATGACACGTAGGATGCCAGGTCATTAAGTAGGATTACAAAATTGTGACACATGTCTTGATGATATGCGGTTTGGGCTTCATTATTGTGTCTTTTTATTTTGTTGTGCCTGTACCTGCTTTCTGGCCCGTGCAGAGTACCCTAACCCTAAGGCTTCAAACGAAAAAGCTTCCTCCTATGCGTTCGCCGGTGACGGTTCCTGCCCTTTCGTCATCCCTAAACGTCTGCCTTAATTCTCCTTCATAACTCGCCTCCGTCTGCCACTGAACTATGTTAGCATCAATGCTCTGCTATCACGATCTGTATAAATTTGAGTATGTCTTCTTGCCCTTGCATTTTCTTTATCCTTGGTCATTGTTCCTTATTCATATTGAACTTTTTGCCTTTCCCATGTCTCAAACGCGTCTCTTACTCTCCGATCTGAAGTTCGGCACGTGTTCTTCTGTCGTAGAGGAAAGGCTTCTTCGGTTCTGGGAGAGGAAAAGTGTCCGAGTCGGTGGTCAGTTGGCGCGTCTCGATATGCTTCTGATTGATGTCATTGTAAGAGTTCTATTAATCATTTAAAAATCTAACATTTGCGTCTGTAGCGAAGTCGAAGTTCGTTTCAGAACACATCACAGTCCCATTCCTGTTACTGTCTAATCATGTTTGTATATTCCTGTGTACTGGATCGTTTATTCTTTAATGTCAGTCTTATATGTGCTTTGTTTTTTCTCTTTTATTCACCGGCAAATGAACTTTTGTTTGATTGGTTTTTTATTCTGATATTAATATGTTATTAAACATGAATCAGGGGACTATTATGCAGGCGAAGATCATTGGCAACCGTCTTCCATTGTTCCGACCTAGGCTAACCGTGGATTAATTTATTCCATCTCTGGATTTGATGTGGCTCGGTGTGCTAAGAACTTCAGCTTATCAGACTCCCCCTTTATGATACGATTCAACAACTTAACCGCTTTGGAGGAGTTAACCCATCATGTTTCGTCATTGCATGAAGAAGGTTTTCTGTTCTTTAATGAAGTTGATCTACTAGGATTAGCAAACACAAACAGTCGACTACCAGGTAGCCGTATTACATTTTGAATGATAACCGTATAACATTTTGAACGATAGTATATGGAGCTGATGAATTGATATGATTGCTACAGACATTGTCGGTGAGCTTACTGCTTTGAAGTCTACTGTGAGGGAGTCTCTGAAAGGGAAACCATGTTATGGCGACAGTCAGGCTTGAAAAGTTAGTCTTATTGCTTGCCACTTTCTCGGACTTGATGCATATGTGTTCGTTTTATAACTAACTAGCTCTTCATTTCAGTGGTGGGTCAGTTACATTGAGTATATTTGATTCGAAAGCTATCTCCTTCTACAGGAGGATTGAATCTATGGCTGCTGATCCACGGGTGATCGTTGCCACCAACATAAACCCGTCGTTGGTTGGAGGTAATAAGAATTTTAAGCTTGGTTTCAATTGCTAAAAATGTAGATGTATATGTAGCATGTGGGTCTTTGTATTATATATTGATTAACTGCGTTTGTGTAGGACGTTTGTTCGTAAATACCACTTCTTGGACAAACGTCTATTTTGACGGGGAAACCAGCGTAGGTCAGAGTCGTATCGGTCGGTAAGCTCTCAGGTTATCCAATGAGCGCTCCTCATATTGTTGGGGAAAATGCTTATTTTTGTGTTTGTATATGGATATTTGTGTGATGCTGACTATGACCGTGGTGCATGACATATAGGAGAATGACTTTATGTTCGTCGGGAAAGTTACTCACGTACACGCGGATAAAGGGTGGTGTTACGTTGCTTGCACCAAATGCAGCAGGGAATTCCAGTGCACTTTGTCTACATGTACGTGTGTGAGGTGCGAGAATGCTCATGTCGGTGGTGTACTACGGTATGAAGCTTTGTTTACATGTATCTGCATTACTCAGAGTATATATACATACTAATATAATGACGTCTGATTCTTCTCATGTACCGAGTCGAGCTTGCAGTTGCTGATACTACTGCGGAAGGTGTTTTTGTTTGCTTTGATGGTGCAATGATGCAATTGCATAAGCTCGAAGCAGACGCTGCTACTGAGATTGTGGTCAGTTTTGTAGTTACTTTCTTATTATGCGAAGTCAAATTACTTTCATTATACTTTCCCATTCTCTTTCTAGGTTGAAGAGAGGGTGAGTTGAGGTTTCTCGGATGCCTCCATTTATTACAGAAATGGAAGGAAAAATCTATGCGTTCCATGCTAGGTTGACCATGTATAATCCTTCGGCAAGTCGTCAGACCTTCGTTGTCACTCGCATTCTTGGTGAGCAAGATGGTGTGCCTCTCACCTGGTTGAACGAAACTGTAAGACTATGATTTGTGAGTTACTACATTGGACACTGTATTGTTTCCTATTAACTTGCGTCTTTATCAGGGAGTAGTGTATACCGATGGTGGGCGTCGGGAGACCTGATCATAGTGTTCTGCTCAACTCTAGAAACAAGCCTATCGAGACGTGGTGAGGCCGTATATGAATAAACATTTAAGCTACATGTTGGCTTACTATGTTTGCAAATAAAGGTTATGCATTGTTGAGGCCCGGATCCACATGTGGTGCAACCTGGTTTGGAATTTTTATAGTGCGTCCATTTTTGTATGGCTGAGAAACTTTATCGGACAATCTACTAATACTAAAAGGGCATTAAGCTCAACATCTAGAGTGTCCACATCATCTAATAAAATCATCCAACCATAAAAGAAGTTTTGACATGTTATTTTAGTTATTTTTATTTGTTTTTTCAATATCAAAAACTCATAAAAAATCAACATAGAGACTTTAACTAAATAATAGTAGTTAATTTAAAAAAATAAACAAAAAATTATAAAACAAATAAAGATAGTTAGAATTTTTATTTTATAATTTTTTAATAAAAATAATAGAATTTGATTGAAAATGTTCTTAAAACTTCTAATAAAATATTTTATTGTATATGTCCAAATCATACAAAAGTAGTTTCTGTTAATAGATCATCAAAAATTATAAATATTGATAAAATATAATAAAATAAATCAAATTTGTTGAATAAATGACTTATAATAAGGAAGGTGAATATGAAACTTCTAAAGAATATCAACAACCAATAAAAAGTAACACAAATTGTTGTAGATCTCATCTTCTTGGCTTTCAACATGTTCAATAGATTCAACAACAAACAATTCACGTAATATCTTTACTTTTTCAACAGTACCACTGTGAAGATTCAACAGTTTAAAAAATATTCAACATGTCTATTGTAATTAGTCTAATAAAAGTGGTTCTTACATCAATGGATACAAATCCGACAGTGATATCTTAGTGAGGTAGTCCGTTGGCAATTTGTTTGCATAAGAAATAAACGAAAAGAAAAATATATAGAAACGACACTCTATTTATTATTTTATTTATTTTGTCAAAATTTGGTAATGAACCAACATAAGTGTGAAAATAAAGTATATAATTTGTTTTACAGTTATTACTTTTTAAATAATGACTTTTGTAAATTTATACACTTAAAATTTAGAGTCAAACAAAGATTCATGTCAATTTTGAAGGTTGTTATAAAAATAATAGAATTTGATTGAAAATGTTCTTAAAACTTCTGATAAAATATTTTATTATATATTTCCAAATCATACAAAAGTATTCTCTATTTATAGATCATCAAAAATTATAAATATTGATAAAATGTAATAAAATAAATAAATTATTTTTTGTTGAATAACTGACTTATAATAAGGAATGTGAATATGAAAATTCTAAATAATATCAACAATCGATAAAAAAAGTAACACAAATTGTTGTGGATCCCATCTTTCTGGCTTCCAACATGTTCAGTAGATTCAACAACAAACAATTCACGTAATATCTTTACTTATTTCAACAGTCCCACTGTGAAGATTCAACAGTTTAAAAAATATTCAACATGTCTATTGTAATTAGTCTAATAAAAGTAGTTCTTACATCAATGGAAACAAATTCGACAATGATCTCTTAGTGAGGGAATCTGCTGGCAATTTGTTTGCATAAGATATAAACGAAAAGAAAAATATAGAGAAACGACACTCTATTTATTATTATTTTTTTATCGAAATTTGGTAATGAACCAACATAAGTGTGAAAATAAAGTATATAATTAGTTTTACAGTTATTACTTTTTAAATAATGATTTTTGTAGATTTATGCATTTATAAATTTAGAGCTAAACAAAGATTCATGTCAATTTTGAAGGTTGTTATACATATGGGCAGAAGTCATGAAGATATTATAGTTAGTGACTCATATAGATTCTAAATAGCATAAATATTTTTAATACTATAATTTTGAACTTAATTGTAAGTGAAAAATGCATGCTTAGTCATGCTGATGGTAGATAAACGGTCTCATAAAGAGTAACAACACATTATTTTTTTAAAGAACTACTACTTGCATTAAAATAAAAATGGTTTTCACATCACAGGAAACAAATCCGACAATGATCTCTTAGCAAAAAATTCTGCTGGTGAATTGTTTGCATGCAGGATAAATGAAAAAGAGAATACAGAGAAACGACACTCTATTTTTTATTTTATTTATTTTTGAAATTTGGTAATGAACCAAAATAAGTGTGAAAATAAAGTATATAATCATTTTTACAATTATTAATTTTAAATAATGATCTATGTAAGTTTATACACTTTAAATTTATTGTTAAACAAAGATTGATGTCACTTTTGAAAGTGAGTATACATACGAACAACAATCATGAAGATATCATAGTCAGTGGTATTAACTCATACAAATTGTAAACACCATAAATATTTTCTAATACTCTAATTTGAACTAAATTGTAGGTGAAAAAATGCAAGCTTAGTGATTTAAAATAAAAATAAATCAATTGTGATTAATAATATATTTTCATAATAACCTAAATATGTAAGATAAAAGGGCAAATCTCTGAGATAACCTTTTTTGAAGTTTTTGTCACAAAAATAACTTTCAAGAACAAAAATGACCAAACTAGCATTTTTTATTTTTTTAAAAGTAATATTTTTTTTTCAATTTTAAACTTCACCCCCAAAACTCCACCCTATAACTCTAAACCCTAAGTCTAGATTAGTTAACCCAAGTGGTATAAATGTATATTTACACCCTTTAGTAAAATTATTTTGGTTATTTTTTCCTTAAAGATTATTTTTGTGATAAAAACTTTTTTATGTCTATCTTAGGGTATTTTTCAAGATTAAAAAATATTTGGATGATAACTAAGGTTTACCAAAAAAATTGTTTATTTCACATTTTCATTATCCCATACGTATTTTAAATAGTAAAAACAATAAATTGTGAATTTTATTTATATTTAATTCAATTCACAAAATCTTATCGAGTTTACTATTTATATTTTTTGGTAAAATGCTATTTATATTTCTATAACATAAATGTAATGTATGTTTAATATATATATATATATATTAATTTAGTTATATTATATATATATATATTAATTTAGTTATATTTGTATAACTTCGGGCGTACCCTGGGTAAAATCTCTATTTTATAATAAAAGGGCATTTTCTCTGTCTACAATAGAATTGCAAATTGTTTTTGTTCTCACCATTACACGGTTAGTTTAACTCTCATATTCCGACCATGTAGTTTATTAGTTTTGGAATATGGAGAGGTATAGATGCAAGTATAAATTTGCAAACATTATTGCGGTGAAATTTTTTTATGACTTAAGCAAAGATTTTATTAAAGAATAATTTAAGTGGTAGTTTTAATTTTTCCTGTCTTCAAGCGATAGTTGTAACGAGTGTGTAACATATGAACGGATATACAATTAAGACAACGAATATTTCCGTTAAATCAAATAACGATGGGTCCCTGATTTCAGAAAAACCACATTCATATATGTTAATAAAATCTTTGGACATTAAGGTGCAGCTAATAACACGGAGTCATAGTTTTGACCGTTCCTTATTTAAATAACTTAATCATTTGGACAAGAGAAACACACAATCAAAGTGTAACGACCCGAATTTCTTCAATCAGTATTTTCTTTTATTTTTCCAAATTAATTTCCTAAACCATTCATTAAACCGGTTTTATTAATAATGGTTTGGTTTAATTTTAATTACTTTTTTAACAAAACCATTAATAAACAAAATGTGATTTTACCTAGCTATATAATTGTCTTATTCTTCTTAAACGTGAGCCGCATGCTCTCTTCTCCACACCACCTTCTTCTTCTTATAATTCACGATCTCCATGTTCTCCTCTCTCCATTTTATCTTCTCTTCATATTGATGTTGATCAAAGGATGAAAGCACTGCCACTATGTCACTGTCTATGCTCGTTGTCCTAGAGCCACTTCATCATGTCGGACACACAATCGTGACTTTGGTGTCACCGCTCTTCACCACCACCGTCATGGATCCACACGGCCATCACCGGTGACTCACCGGAGACGCATCCCTTTTCACCGGAGACGTTTCCGTGTTGTGGAGATGGCGTCGTATCGTTAGCCAAGGAGAAGCGTGAGATCTAGGTTAAGACTCACCTCTTTCTTGTGCACCAAGGTTCCTCTCTTCCCATTTGATTAATTGTTTGACACTTTGTTTTGTCAACCAGGAAGTTATGTCATGGTTTTAGGTTTGCATGCATGATCATTTTTGTTATGCTCCTCACATGATGATGGTGAGAACCTAAGACGTGATGATGGTGCGAAGCGGCGACGTGATGATGGTGAGAAGCATCAGAAGCAATATTTTTAAGTGATGATCCCTAGTTCGTGTTTTGATGGATGGGACATATCCGTTTTCCAGCTTTTATCTACCTATCTCTGATCTTGTGTAAGGTAAGGCCTACTCCGTTTAAATCCCAAACTAGTTTAGTACTAATATTACGGAAAGTCTAGTTTCGAAATTTGTTCCGTCTCTGTGAATCGAGTCTGCATGAGAGTCTTATTTGTTATTATTTTATGCTTGTTAAACCGGATATAGGATGTTAGAGGATTCAACGGTTGTGTGGATTGATTGATGTTAAAACGGCTATATATATGTATGTAATTATGAGTCTGTTTGTGTGGATTGCGGGTGCACAAAGACGTTTGTGTAAGCCGCCGACGAGCAGTGTGATTGCGGGGCACATAGACGTTTGTGTAAGCCGCCGCCGAGCAGTGAGATTGCGGGGGTACAAAGACGTTTGTATCAGTCGCCGACGCGCAGTGGGTGAGAGTGCAGAGATGGACTACTATACTAGTCGCCTGGATTTATACATATATCCTTATGAGGAAATGCGGGGTCCAAAGAGTAGCTATGTACTATCAGCGCATTGGTTGTATTTTATGCGTTAGACGCATTGATTGTTCTGTGTGGTGTAATAGGCACCGTGTTTGCTTCATGCTAGAGCTAGGCCTACATAATCGTAGTGCTATGTACTGAGTCAGTGGTTTGCGGTTTAGCATCCCATACCTCACTGAGTGACTTCCCTGTTACTCACCCCTCTTTCGTTACCCCTTTCAGGTGAGACTGACGATCAGGAGTGATCATTTCGGGCTGGTGCTTTTTGGGTGTTCTTTTCTTTCTTTTTCAGACTTATGGATTTATACTATTATCGATATTTATTCAGACTATTTATTTTATTGTTGGATTTATGGTGTTGAGGTTGACGTTTGAGAATTTAATAAATGGAGTTTACAGAGATTATTATTTAATTTATTATTTCGGAAAATGCGGGTTTTACAATTTGGTATCAGAGCGGGTTTCGTCCCGGCTCCGACCCGGGATGGCGATCTGTGGAGACTCGGTTTTCAATGACTTTTAAATGTTTTATGGGATTGGGAATTTTCAAAAAAAAAGTGACACTTTTAATCTTATCGAGTGAGTCGTTAGCATTTCTACTTTTTTTTATTGTATGAGGATACTTTATTTGTTTCTCTCGTGTTCTTCTTTCCTTTGTATCCATTCGTGTTTTCTTCGGGTTCTATCTAGAATTCGGGACAAATTCCGGTTAAGTGAGGGAGAATTGTAACGACCCGAATTTCTTTAAACGGAGTTTTCTTTTATTTTTCCAATTTAATTTCCTAAACTATTCATTAAAACGGTTTTATTAATAATGGTTTGGTTTAATTTTAATTACTTTTTTAACAAAACCATTAATAAACAAAATGTGATTTTACCTAGCTATATAATTGTCTTATTCTTCTTAAACGTGAGCCGCATGCTCTCTTCTCCACACCACCTTCTTCTTCTTATAATTCACGATCTCCATGTTCTCCTCTTTCCATTTTATCTTCTCTTGATATTGATGTTGATCAAAGGATGGAATCACTGCCACGATGTCACCGTCTATGCTTGTTGTCCTAGAGCCACTTCATCATGTCGGACACACAATCGTGACTTTGGTGTCACCGCTCTTCACCACCACCGTCATGGATCCACACGGCCATCACCCATGACTCACCGGAGACGCATCCCTTTTCACCGGAGACGTTACCGTGTTGTCGGAGATGGTGTCGTTAGCCAAGGAGAAGCGTGAGATCTAGGTTAAGACTCACCTCTTTCTTGTGCACCAAGGTTCCTCTCTTCCCATTTGATTAATTGTTTGACACTTTTGTTGTCATCCGTGAAGTTATGTCATGGTTTTAGGTTTGCATGCATGATCATTTTTGTTATGCTCCTCACATGATGATGGTGAGAACCTAAGACGTGATGATGGTGCGAAGCCGCGACGTGATGATGGTGAGAAGCATCAGAAGCAATATTTTTTAAGTGATGATCCCTATTTCGTGTCTTGATGGATGGGACATTTCCGTTCCCCAGCTTTTATCTATAATCTCTGATTTTGGCTAAGGTGAGGGCTACTCCGTTTAAATCACGAACTAGTTTAGTACTATTATTATTGAAAGTCTAGTTTCGAAACATGTTCTGTCTCTGTGAATCGAGTCTGCATGAGAGTCTTGTTTGTTATTATTTTATGCTTGTTAAACCGGATATAGGATGTTAGAGGATTCAACGGTTGTGTGGATTGAGTGATGTTAAAACGATTGTATATATGTATGTAATTATGAGTCCGTTTGTGTGGATTGCAGGTGCACAAAGACGTTTGTGTAAGCCGCCGACGAGCAGTGTGATTGCGGGTGCACATAGACGTTTGTGTAAGCCGCCGACGAGCAGTGAGATTGCGGGGGTACAAAGACGTTTGTAACAGTCGCCGACGCGCAGTGGGTGAGAGTGCAGAGATGGACTACTGTACTAGTCGCCTGGATTTATACATATATCCTTATGAGGAAATGCGGGGTGCAAAGAGTAGCTATGTACTATCAGCGCATTGGTTGTATTTTATGCGTTAGACGCATTGATTGTTCTGTGTGGTGTAATAGGCACCATGTTTGCTTCATGCTAGAGCTAGGCCTACATAGTCGTAGTGCTATGTACTGAGTCAGTGGTTTGCGGTTTAGCATCCCATACCTTACTGAGTGACTTCCCTGTTACTCACCCCTCTTTCGTTACCCCTTTCAGGTGAGACTGACGATCAGGAGTGATCATTTCGGGCTGGTGCTTTTTGGGTGTTCTTTTCTTTCTTTTTCAGACTTATGGATTTATACTATTATCGATATTTATTCAGACTATTTATTTTATTGTTGGATTTATGGTGTTGAGGTTGACGTTTAAGAATTTAATAAATGGAGTTTTTAGAGATTATTATTTATTTTATTATTTTGGAAAATGCGGGTTTTACACAAAGATAGTCAAATGACAAACTATCCAGACCATCCTCAACCCTCTTCTCATCAAGGTTCAAATGATTTTTCCAACGACTTAGAATCTCATCCAGATGTCAACCAACCCGTGGACACATCAGATGAAGACAGCTTGGAGCCGGATGCCGCATCTTATTTCCATGACCTTAACCTCACTTATTTTGCTTACAATCCTTTGAGGATGGTGTTCGATCATAAATACTTACGGAGTTATGTTTGGAACACAAAAACCCCGAAGCACACTATGTTGAGGGGATTAATCAATTTTTTTCCACCACATGTTAGATGAAGCACTAAACCACTTTTGCAATTCCGCAAATGGAAAATACACCAATGGTATGTATCTTTGTGGTTTATTGCTTTTGTATACAGGGAAAATAAGAGAGGAGAAGAAATTCCTCGATCTACTAGATTGGGAACATTCACTGCCGAAAACCGAGTGTTGCTGGAGAAGAATTCAAAAAACACTCTATCCCTATCCTATTCAGATGGAGGACATATATCTAAAGAATATGGTTAGAATCAAACCTCCAAGAAGTTGCGATCTCTAAGACATTAATCATCTATGCATGAATTGTTACTATTTCTTACGAGTCGAGAAAATTTTCAAATACTTTGCTCATAGATAAAATTAAATAATTTTTATTTTTAAAATAAAATAAAACCACAATATGCATTTCTTATATGGATTTGTACTATTGTCTTTGTTATATTATCTTCGAAAGTTCTTTACCTGATACCCAAAAAAAACCCAAAGTTTTTTAAAAATTTTACTAAGACAATGTCAGGGTGACATTGTATGCAATCATACAATAAATGTTTCAATTAAAGAAACCCGTATAAAAAATAGACCGAGGATACAGTTAAAAAATATATAGTCGTTTAATTTTAAAAGAAGTAATGAAATAATAAGTTTTATATAACGATATATATTTATATATTTTTTGATATACATACAATTTTACTTAGTACTTTAAAGGAAAACTCATATAAAATTTACCCGCAGCGTAAGATGTATGAAGTGTTTTTTGGGCTATCTGTTATTTATTCGAATTGGGCTTTCTACTTAACGTCCTTTCGGGCCGTAAAAAGTCTGTGACATTAACCCTAACGACCTAAAGTCGTCACACTGAAAGCTCTTCCTGCGACGTCGCCGTGATGCCTTTGCCGCTCCATCTCACCCTCTGAAACGGCTTCCGTAATTGATATGTAAATCACATTTATTCCCTCGCGCACTACGTCTTCTTCAATGTTCACTATTAATCTCATGGGCAGTGATTCCTGTATAAATAGGTGTGAGTAACCCCTCTTCGATCTCATATTCTCTCTGATATGCTTAAAACTTATTTTCATCTTCAAGGCATGGCTAATTCAAGGGCTTTTTTCCGATCTCAAGGCCGGCAAATGCTCCTCCGTCGTCGAAGCTAGGCTTCTGCGTTTTTGGGAGGCTAGGAATGTTAAGCGTGGTGGGGAACTGATGTGGGTGATATTCTGATGGTTGATGTGAATGTAAGTTAGTTTCCTGCGTTTTTAAATCTGCTTTCTGATTATCGACGCTGATTAAATTCTCACCATTTCCAGTCGACTGTAATGCAAGCCACAATCAATTCAAACCGGCTTGAAAAATTCCGATCTAATCTTGCTGCCGGTTCAATGTTTTCCATATCGGGCTTTGATGTGGCAAGATGTGCCCAGAACTTCAGGCTATCCGACTGCTCCTTACAGATACGGTTCAATGATAACACCAATTTCGAACAGCTAACTGAGCCATTATCTCCCTTGCCTGCAGAAGGATTCCGGTTCCGTAACCAAACAGAGTTGGTCGGATTGGCTAATACGAACACTCAGCTACAAGGTGACATACTATTAATAAATAATTTCCATACATATATGAGGTTTGTTTATAATATGTAGTTCTCTGTTTATCCATATAATATACTAATTTTAAACTTGATCCCTCATAGACATCATGGGTGAAATCATTGTGGTTAGGAGCACTGTCAGTGACCCTCCACAAGGACACAATCGGGTTATGGTTATTATCATACTAGATTGGTAATTCTAACCCTAAGTTTGCTATTACCATTGATAATGTAATTAGTTTTCACACATTATGATGATCTATATTCCATTCAAAGTCTTTGATATATTCTTGCAGTGATGAAACCGTAACGTTGAGCTTATTTGACTCGCAAGCTATCTCATTCCACAAACAACTGGAAGAACTTCGTGGTGATCCAAAGGTTATTGTTGCTACAAGCATTAACCCAAAGCTGATTGGAGGTATTGTATTCTGTTTCCAGTGCTCAGGTCTCATATATGTTGTTTGCAATTGTGTTCCTCAAACTTCTGTACACTGTGTAGGCCGTTTGTTCTTGAATGCAACCTCTGGAACGCATATTTATTTTGATAAGGACACCATCGCAGGGGAAGTACTCTTTTACCAGTAAGCTTAACGTTTATTATATGTATACGTCTGTAATTACATATTTTGTTGCCTTACATATCTTATTATTCTATAGGCTGTTCACTAGGAACACTGGTCTTCCATCTGCTGCACCACTGCTAAAAGGATATGCAAAGGTGGAGCCTTTGACAATAGCTGAGCTCAACAGTTTCATCGTGACTGCCTCTACACAGGTCTAATATCTTCCGGTTACCTCTGTATCGTTTCATATGATGTTATTTGCTGACTAAAATTTGTATAAATCATTAAGGAAATTGACTTCCCATGCACGGGGAGAGTTAGTTAGTCGCGTTGATGCAGATAAGGGGTGGTGCTATGTTGCTTGCGCTACATGCAGTAAAAAGTTGCAGCGTACTGTATCCGCTTTCAGCTGTGCTCGATGTGCTAATTCACATGCTGTTGGAACTCTACGGTACACAATGCATTGACTATAAATATATGTTCCTCCGTACCTATACAATTGCATATGACTGAGTTGGCCTTCTATTTTTTTTAAATTGAAGCTATCGTGTTGAGACGACCATTTCTGACGACACTGCTGAGGGGACATTTGTTTGGTTTGATGGTGTAATGACCAAAGTACATGGCCTCCGGGCAAGTGAGACTGGCGAGATGCTGGTAAGATATATTCTCTCTACTCGGGGTCTTCTCAACTATCCATTAGCAAATCAGTTTTGTTTACTTTCCTCCTAAATAGGCTGCAGATGGAGTGAATCCTGAAGACACGGCTTTGCCTCCGTTCATTTCAGAAATGGAAGGAAAGACATGCACTTTCCAAGTTAGGGTGACTGCGTAAAATTTCACCGAACATCATAAAACATTCACCGTAACACGCATCGTTGATGAGATTGATCGTGCGCCAATGGCTGACGTGAACGATGCGGTAAGTAAAATGCGTCCTCATTTGTTTGTAGCTGTACATAGACATGTGAGTATAACATACTCATTTACCCAGGGGGATGACAACAACAATGATGAGGACAAACCTCCTGGTGAGCCACACCATGCTGAGTTGAATACTGTAAGAGTCAGTAAGAATGCGGATGAGAAGGCTGGCGGCTCGGGTTCGAGACCTTTGAAGAAGGCGCGTGTTGCTTGATGTTGCTGATGAATCTCAGCTTTTATTATTGCTTCTGTTTCGTTATTTCCTTTCCTGCGTTTTGTTATTTCTACAAATATGTTTTTACATTTTAATAAACACTCTGAGAATGTTTCACGTTATTTTCCTAATATGAATTTTCACATTCCAATGTTGTTCCCACTATGAATTTAGCATGTCACTAATGTTTAGTCTTTTATCATAACCATGATAATGGCCTATCAAGGATTACTCAAATATCTCACTGATTGATAGCATGCTGATTATTTTATCATCGACAAGCATGTTAATAGTTAAAAAACAAAATTTGGTCCCGATATTACAAATAAAAAGTAAATACTTTTTTATGGTAAAATGATTAATTTTATACCAAACTAAAAATAAAATTGCTATGTATGATAGTAAAATAATAATAATAATACCTATATGAAGATTCAATACAACTAAGCTGAACGTTTCTTTAATAATTGAGCCACATATAATAAGTGAGGGAATAAAAAAACGCTTTATATTGTAAATGCATTTTTTCCCCTTAAATGTGTCTCTTGATGGCAATTAATATCAGTCAGATTTTAAGCCAAAACCAAAAAAAAAAAAAGAAGTTTAATTATCACTAGGTTGGGAACAAAATATTAGAAATGCGTATGCAAATAGCAACCAATGCAACTTTGTTTTGTTTTTGTTACTATAAAGGTAATACAATGAAGATGAATTGCAAGATCGTAATCATGAGGTTCGTAATGACTTCAACAATAATCAATATACTATAACGTTCTTAAATATAGGTATCATCATCTCAGTAATCTTTCCGTATATATATAAAAGACAACATCGTATTAATATTTACAGCTATGCATAAATACTTATATGTGACATGTTATACTATTTCTAAATTAGTGTTGTAAATTCTAATAATGTTGAATATTTTTTAATAATTGAAAAAACATCTAATTCATCTAATAATTAGATCTTGAGATTATCTTTCGATGGTCTACTGCCATATTCAAATGTTTTGCAAGTTGTTTAATATTACAATCAAGATATATGTACTTGGCATCTTATAGTATTATTAAATTCGTTTCAAACTGTACAAGTATCTAATTATTCTAAATAAATAAATACAAAAAAGAAAAAATCACGTTAACATATATTTTTCGCGTTTTTAGTTATCTGTCAATTTTTTTCTTTTTTTTTTGACATCAACCGGCAATTCTGTTACTCAAACTTGAGGTGGTCTGGGAAACCAGATCGGAATAGAACTACCAACAAAACAAAGGTCTCTATGAAAAGTACGAGAAGTTTTGGCCAAAGCATCAGCAACTCCATTGTGAGCTCTCGGGATATGACAAATCTCAAACTCCGGGAAGCAGATCAAAAGAGTTTTAATAGCCTCCAGTTCCGTTGCAAATCGCAGCCAAGCCTGCGGTTCCGATAAGATTGCGATAAGATCCTTGCAATCCGTACCAAAGCGTTGACAGATCGAGTATTGGAGCATACATTCTAGCGCCCATCTAAAAGCTTCTAACTCAGAATGAAGAGCTGTCTCGCGCTTTCTCAGATTTCTCGTCCCCACTAACTCTATCTTCCCATCATCATCAGTTCTCCATACCCAACCACAGCTGCTATACTGATCAGTGTCGGTCCAAGAACCATCCACTATGCAAATACTCTCAAGACATATGGTATGAGGCTCAACAGTACAAGGCACTTGCGTAATCTGGCCAGTCTTATCATTAGCATTAAACCAAGCAAGACATTCACTTTCAGCAAATCGTACCAACTCCATAGGATCTCTGTCAATCCCCCTAAAAAGTTTGTTATTCCTGGCCTTCCATATATACCAAATTATCCATGGGTATGGATCTCTATGTGACGCAGATGCACTAAACTCCTCCTTCCGCCAGAAGAGATAGTCCATATTTGCATAGATACAAGGCAATGGAAATATATTTTGTCCCGACGGTATCGAGGATAAGGCCCAAACTTGCAAGGCAGGAGGACACTCAAAAATAGCATGAGTGACATTTTCTTCCGGCTCTCCACACCTTGGGCAGAAATCATCACATCTCATATTCCTATAATTCAGGTTCCGAGTAATCGCGACATGTCCTGTTATCAACTGCCACATAAGATGGCGCATCTTTGGAGGAGCTCTCACTTTCCAAACAAAAGCTTGGAGGTCAGTTATACCAGGTTCGCATATCAAACTCTCGTTATCCTTCCTCAGGAGGTATCAGGCTACCTTGTAACCTGATTTGACAGTATACTGTCCAATTTTAGTATAACTCCAGCAGAAGGAGTCCCTCTGGTTCGATGTGCTGATGACTAAACTCCTTATAAGAGGAATGTCGGCCGGATGGACAAAATGTGACAGCAGTTCAATATCCCAGTCCTTCGAATCTGGATTTATCAAATCACTTACTCTCAGGTTCGGGGACAAAACAGGGCCAGATGGGTTAGCCGGACGCGCAGGTACAGTCGGGATCCAGGGATCCTCCCACACTTTAACTTCATGTCCAGAATGTACCTTATGTCTAATACCCAGTAACAACAAATCTCGCGCCGCCAAAATGCTAGTCCACACATAGGATGGGCTGCTAGTCGGATTTGAACGTAATGGCGAACTCATTTGGTAGTACCTCCTTTTGAGTACCCTAGCCACCAACGAGTCCGGAAACTGAACTAGCCTCCATAACTGTTTCGCTAGTAAGGCTAAGTTGAATTCATGGATCATATGAAATCCCAAACCTCCCTCACACCTAGGTTTACATAGTTTATCCCATTTAGCCCAATGAATGCCTTTCTTCGGGGGATTTGAGCTCCACCAAAAGTGTGCGATGGCACTTGCGAGCTTTTCACAGACTTCTAACGGTAAGAGAAATGTAGACATCACATATGTAGGCAGAGCTAATAGAATAGATTTAATCAGAACCTCCTTCCCACCTTTCGATAGCCATCTCCCAGTCCACCCGTTCACTCTATGCATTAATTTATCTTTAAGGAAAGCAAAAAGTTTGCATTTTGAGCCACTAATGTCCTCTGGAATTCCCAAATATGTACCCATCCCTCCTTCGTTTTGGATTCCTAGCTTATCTTTAATTTGTTGTCTAGTTATAGCATTTATCTTCTTGCCAAAGAGCAGAGAAGATTTCTCGAAGTTGATGCACTGACCTGATGCTTTCCCATATTTCTTAATCTCTTTCAATACTTCCTCACATTCACGGGGCTCTGCCTTACAGAAGAAAAGGATATCATCAGCAAAGAGAAGGTGGGATACCGAGGGACATGCGCATGTTACCCGCATCCCCGTTATCCTCCCTTGGTTCTCTGCATGATTAAGAAGGCTAACGAGCCCTTCCGTACACATAATGACGATGAAAGGAGACAAAGGATCTCCTTGACGTAGGCCCCTTTCCAGGACAACGTTTCCCCTTGGCTGACCATTGATAAGAACTTTGTATCTCACCGATGTTATGCATTGCATGATCCAATCAATCCAGAGTTCCGAGAATCCCATTTTTGCATAACAGCCTGTATGAAAGGCCACTCCATTCGATCATACGCTTTACTCATATCAGTCTTAATGGCCATCCTCTTGTTGCGACCGTTTGGTTTAGTCCTCAATGCATGGAACATTTCCTGTGCAATCATGACATTATCAGAAATTTGTCTTCCGGCCACAAAAGCCGATTGAGTTTCTGATATTAATCCTGGTAAGACTTTTCTCAATCTCTGACATAAGATCTTAGAGATTATCTTATAGCTAACATTGCAGAGGCTAATAGGCCTGAACTTAGACATCTCATTTTGTTTATCAACCTTTGGAATAAGACATATGTTTGTGTCATTCAAGCCATTCGCCATTGTTCCTTCAAATAAGAATTGATTAACCATACGAGTTAAATTTTCCTTTACAATGTCCCAGAACCTCTGATAAAACAGTGCAGTCATCCCATCTGGTCTTGGAGCTTTCTCCGGATGCATTGGGAATAGAGCTAGCTTGACTTCCCATTCCGTGATCAGAGCTGTAAGATCCTCATTCTCAGCACCTGAAATCTCAGCAGAAACTTCTGAGAGAGCCTCCTCAATATTTTCAGGGTTAGATGTCCCAAATAACTCACGGAAGTAGCTAGTAGCAATGACCACTAGACCATCTTCATCCTCTACAGCATTTCCATCGGAATCGAGAAACTGGGAGATTTATTCCTTGCTCTCCTTTGCTTTGTTACTGAATGGAAATATTTGGAATTTCGGTCACCTTCTTGAAGCCATAACACTCTACTCTTTTGTTTCCAGAAAATCTCTTCCGCCTTAAGAGCGTCAGATAATTCCTGCAGCGCCTGCGCTATATCATCAGTTGTGGCATTATCATCGAGGTACATCGCCTCCACCTTTTCCTTCAAGTCTTCCACCTGTTTTCCAGAGTTTAGATCATGCAGCCTCCTCCATGATCCTAAGGCTTTGCGGCAACTTGATATGTGATCCATAATATTCGTATTAGTTGGGAGCTCTGAGGAATTCCATCCCTCCAAAATAACTTGCCTTACTTCCTCGTCGTCAATCCAACGCTTATCAAATTTGAAAGATTTCACTTTACGCATTGGTTTGGAAAGGATATTTGCTAGGACTGGACGATGATCCGAACCCCACAAACGCAAATAGGTTACCCCCGAATGAGGGAACTTCTCATGCCAATCCTCATTGCCAACAGCTCTGTCTAAGCGACATCTGACTGTGGTTCGTCCTGCCCTTTTTCCAACCCATGATAATGTATTTCCAGAACATGGAAATTCCAACATTCCACAATCACTGAGCATCTGTTTAAAAGGTAGGAAAGAGCTGTCTGACCGAGGCCTTCCATCCACCTTTTCATTATGACACGTTATTTCATTGAAGTCACCAATCATAAACCATGGTCCAACTCTTATCGTTGAGAAACGCGTAAGAAGTTATCTGTCAACTTATATATTTGTTTTAACACAAAAAAAATCATATATAGACCTCTCGCATTCCCGTCTACTTAAACTTTAACCGTTATCATATTCCAAAACGACTTTCACTACTATCTTCGTAAACAGACCATTTTCATATACACATTCCCTTACAGAAAACGTTTAGATCTTCCACAAAATCACACTGCCATGGTTAAAAAAAACCGTCAAAGAGATCCAGATTCTGGTTCAAATGACTTGAGTACTACGCGTGATGCGACTTCATGCGCTGAGATACCCACACCAAATGTTCATGATGGAAGGAATTTCTCATATCCAGGTTCGTATAACTATGCCTTACTATTAACGTAGGGATGCGCGTTCCATACTTCGTCGCAACAACGTTAACTGATCAAACACTCACCGCCAGGTGGTTATGTTGACAATTATTCTCGGTTAGCTCGACATGCCCGAAAAACCATTCACTCTTTAAAAACATCACAATCAAACTCCGTTGGTTAGTGCTTATCTAATTGCAATTAGACGTGTATCCATCGGCCTTCTTTTAATATAATAACTAACCTAACTTGCAAAACTTACCTTAGGTAACAAGCAACCCATGAAGAAACCGAAAATGGGACGACCAATTATTCTTACAGGTAAACTAATATGAGACGGTCTAGAAACCCATCTTCCAAATATTTGCTACATAAAATTCTACTAACTAATTGTATATCTCCATTAGCCCCTATTCCAAATGCATCTGATACAGAGTGTAGTGGTTCTCGAGATCTTAGTACTCACCGCATGGATCCATGTAAATTCTCATTTTATAGATGAATTTCTATCACTGCTTTGTAAGTAAGAAAGTAATTATAACATTGCGCAGCACCTGCACGACATGCTCGCCAACTACGGAAAGCAATTTGTAAAGAGAGACGACAACGACAGTTATCTCAAGCTACATCCCAAACTGGTAAATTTTTAAGATTCTTTCTAAACTGATTTGAAACGGATTAGCTGCATTCTGTATGCTGACGGTGATACCTTAAAACACAGGCTCATCATCCACAAACCCCCAGAATTCACGTATGTATTCCTCTTTTTAAAGGGCTTATTCTTTGATTAGAGACCATCCATAATTGTCTACTATGTCTATGTTTTATTCAGGCAGGAAGAGCATAAAGGCATGCGACAAATGGGACATAGTTTCGTGTCCTTCCTGCAAAGCATTATTATGGAGTGCTGAAGCAGATCGAAGCCACACAAATGAAGGCAATAAACATTTTAGTCTTTGTTGTCAAAGAGGACGTGTGAGGCTTCCACCAGTACGGCAGCCACCATCTCCACTTCGAGAGCTTCAAGATACGCCTGCATTCAAACCTCAGATCCGCATTGCCAACAGTTTGCTTTTTTTCACATCTATGGGTGCTAATGTTGACCATTCCGTTACTGGAACTGCAAGTCCATTCACATACCGTATTCATGGCCAGATTATTCATAGAATCGGTTCATTGCTTCCCGAAGATGGGAACCCACCTGAGTACTTGAAATTGTACATCTTTGACACTGAGAACGAGTTGGAGCACAGAAAGAGAGCAATCAGTAAAGACACTTCCACAGTGGGAATAGCGGATGAGATCATCACACAGTTGATAGAGATGCTCGACAGTAACAACCACCTGGCGAGGACATTCAGACATGCCAGATATCGAATTCAGAGCAGCGGTGCAAATGAATTCAAAATAACTTTGACCAGCCAGCCAAACCGTGGACGCCAATATGACCTCCCTACCGCAAGTGAGCTTGGGGGGCTAATAGTTGGCGATATAACCGATACACCTGATGGAAAAGATATTGTGGTCCAGCTAAAATCATCAGCACTACAGCGAATCAGCGATCTCCATCCTTTAATGATGAGTTTGCAATACCCACTGTTGTTTCCTTATGGGGAACCAGGCTATCACGAGAGGCTCCCTTACGAGGGCCCTGAAATATGCACAGTTAGAAGAGAATACATGACAATGAGAGGGTTTTATGTGTATCAGCTTCAGACAAGACCTACAGAAGGGATGACACTTATCAAAGGTGGGAGATTATTTCATCAGTATATTGTTGATGCATATGTTGCTACCGATACAGAGCGATTGCGGTTTATAAGTCTTAATCAAAAGAAACTGCGGGCCGAACTATATAACAACATATGTGATGCGGTTGAGAGTGGTGATGCTGATGCTACACAGATAGGTAAAAAAGTCATTCTGCCTTCATCGTTTACAGCTGGACCCATGTACATGGCTGAGAGATATCAGGATGCTATGGCTATATGCTGTTGGTATGGAAACCCTCATCTATTCATAACCGTCACGGCTAATCCTAACTGGGTGGAGCTAAGAAATCATCTAGATGCTTATGGAGGTGATTCCGCTAATAGCCGTCCGGACCTTGAATGTCGCCTATTCAAAATCAAGCTTGATGAGATGGTAGCAGATTTTAAAAAGGGCATATATTTTCTTAAACCAGATGCAGGTACCAGCTGCTACTTACTAATTTCGAAAACTACTTTGCTATGGTATTTACAATTGCATATCACTATAAGTACTATTGTAAATATTGTCAACGATAATGAAATAACTTTTACAATGTTCCTAAGCCAAACCAAACTGTAAAAAATCTCTCTCTCTCTATATATATATATAGGAAATTATAAGTTATGTTGATTTTAAAGATTAATAAACTTTATTTTAGTACGATTATTTATATATATAATAAAACTTTAAAATGATTTTAATTATCATCGTCTCACATTATTTCATATTCATTTGCAATTGTCATAATTGGCTGAAAAAAAACCCAAACTCTATACGATTATTTTTCAAATTCCTAAAAAAATTCATATTTTACCCATTTTTCAAACTTCTAAATGAAGCTAATTATACACACCATTGGATAAATCCTGGCAAATAAATTAACGTGTAATTGATATTATGTTTGTTTCATCAGAACTCTAAATGAATTATATATTTATAAAACTTAAAGTATAAAATATTTTCCCAAAGTATATACGATTATTTTCCATTTTCTGAAAACAATTCCTATATTCGCCATTTTCAACATTCTAAATGAAGCGAATTATACACACCATTGGATACATACTGGAGTACAAAAAAAACATGCATAATTGATATTATGTTTGTTTCCAGAACACTCTCAATGAAAGATCTACTTATAAAGCTTAACGACTGTTTCATCAAGTAAACCTTTACTCACTATACTATTCTTCTTTGCAGTTGTATACACCATTGAATTCCAGAAACGAGTTTTGCCTCATGCACATATTTTATTGTGGTTAAAGGGCGTTAAAAAGGATGTAACGGCAGCAATGATTGATGAGTACATATCAGCAGAATTACCTGATAAAGAAGTGGATAGAGAGGGTTTCGACCTGGTGGAGAGCCATATGATCCATGGTCCTTGTGGAAAATGCGGCAAACTTCACCTGCATGGATAAAGAACAGTGCACTAAGAGCTATCCGAAACCTTTATCACCTCACACAAGGATCGATAAGTCTGGTTTTAAGGTATACCGGAGGAGGGCTGATCGTAATGCTTCAGTTGTGAAAAGTAATATACACCTGGATAATCAATATGTTGTCCCTCACAATCTTAGTCTGCTGAAGAAATATCAGGCACACATCAATGTCGAATGGTGCTGCAGAAGTAGCGCAATCAAATATCTTTTCAAGTATATTACTAAAGGGGTTGATCGAGCGACAATGATTCTTGAGAAGAAAGATTCTGAAGGTACTTCCACTGGATCGAGAAACAAGAAAAAAGATTTGATTAATGAGATAGATAGGTTTACTGAATGCCGGTATATCTCAGCTTGTGAAGCTTCCTTGAGGATTTCCGGCTTTCCCATTCACTACAACCAGCCAAATGTTGTTAAGCTTCCATTACATCTTCCAGGGGAGAATACGTTGGTTTATAAGCAGTCAGATAACTTAGCAGAGTTTGTATCCCGCGAGGACGCAGAGAAGTCTATGTTGACAGCTTTTTTTTTGAGGCGTGCAACACGTACGAAGAAGCAAGCGACCTAACATATATTGAGTTCCCAACCAGGTTTGTCTATCATGCATCTGGTAAGATATGGACGCCTAGACAGCAAGGTGAAGCCATTGGCCGAGTTGTTTATATCAGTCCTGCGGCTGGGGATTTATACTTCTTCAGGATCTTAATAAATGTTGTTTGTGGGCCTAAAGGTTACAATGCAATGTTGGTGGTTGGAGATGTGACTTATAAGAAGTAAAAAGAAGTTTGTTATGCTCTAGGACTACTGGACGATAATAAAGAGTGGCATGAAGCAATAGAAGAGCCTTCGTATTGGGCTACCGGTCGCCAATTGAGAAGATTGTTTGTGATTATATTGGTATATTTTGGGGTTATTAGTCCGCTGAAGCTTTGGGATCACACATGTAAGTTTCTGGCAGAAGATATACTTTATATGAAACGAAAGGAGTTCAAATTCCCAGATCTCGAATTGCAGGATGAAGAGCTGAAGCAGTATACTCTCTTAGAGCTTGAGAAGCTGTTAAGGGAACATAATCAGACATTAACTGATTAGAGTGACTTGCCAAGGCCAGACCAAACAATTCTAAGCGAATTAAGCAACTCAATCTTGCGGCAGGAGCTAAACTATAACGTCCAGAAAGAGGCTGAGACACATAGCATATTGTTTGGTGCACTTAATCAAGACCAGCGGAATGTTTATGATGCAGTTATTGAGTCTATTGCAGGTCAATCTGGAGGGCTGTTCTCTGTTTATGGTGCTGGAGGAACTGGTAAAACCTACTTATACATAACTATCATTGCGAAGCTTAGGTCAGTTGGGAAGGTTGTTATTCATGTTGCTACGGCTGGAATCGCAGCTCTGCTACTTCCTGGCAGACGGACAGCTCACTCTAGATTTAAACTGCCCCTGACTCTAGATTTAAACTGCCCCTGACTCTAGATGATCGTTCAATGTGTGATATTCACAGATGGTCTAACTTGGCAGCTTTGATCAGTAAGGCAGAGCTAATAATATGGGATGAAGCTCCGATGGCACACCGTCACGCATTCGAAACTCTAGACCGTTCACTCAGAGATTTGTTATCACACGAGACCCCTTCAGCTGCAGGAAAACCTTTCAGTGGCAAAACGGTTCTTCTGGGAGGTGATTTCAGGCAGATTCTCCCTGTAGTGACAAACGTCAAACGATCAGACACAGTATTTGCCTCCATTAGCCGATCCTACCTATGGAAACTGGCAAGAGTTTTCACATTATCCATTAACATGAGACTGCGGCAGGAGGATAAAGATTTTGCTAAGTGGATCTTGGAGGTTGGTGATGGAGACGCTGAGATTGTGGCTTCGTCTAATGATGAAGATAACGATGGAGATCAAATATTTGTGAATAAAGATTTCATGATACCTGAAACTTCAGCTCCACATGAAGCATTGGCATCTGCTGCATATCCAAACTTCCTCCAAAACTATAGGAACAAGGATTATTTAAGGGAAAGGGCAGTCCTCACTCCTACAAACAGTATTGTACAAGAGGTTAACTCCTATCTCCTCTCACATATACCATCTCATGCTAGAGAATATTTGAGCTCAGATTCTGTGGAGAGTGGACATTGAAGCTACACCAAATGACGATTGGACCAGCCATTACCCTCTTAAATACTTAAATTCTCTGGAATTTCCAGGGCTTCCAAACCACCAATTATGCTTGAAGGTTGGCGCTCCCGTCATGATGCTACGCAATCTTAATCAGGATTTTGGTCTATGTAATGGAACAAGGATGGTGGTCAGTAGGCTTGGGAGCAGGATAGTGGAAGTGGAAATTATGACCGGATCACAGATTGGGGAAAAGATTTTAATCCCTAGAATTCAGCTAACCCCACTTGACACCATACATCCTTTCACATTTCGTCGACGCCAATACCCAATCCGTCTTTGTTATGCAATGACAATTAATAAGAGTCAAGGCCAGAGTCTGAAACAAGTTGCTTTATATCTTCCTCGGCCTGTCTTTACCCATGGACAATTGTATGTTGCCATGTCAAGAGTCACTGCTCCAGGAGGTTTGAAGATATTAGATGAATCTTCCCACAAATATGGTGAGGATGGAGTTACAAATATTGTATACCGGGAAGTCTTCAAGGATCTCCACATAACCCAGGTTCGCATTTGCGTTTCACTAACACCATGATTATAATACTCTTATTATATGGGCTGCTGAATCTTTTCTGGTTGTTTACATAAAAAAAATTCCACAATAGAATCTAATAATAACATTAATCATGTAAATCAATTAGAAAACGTACAAAGTTTTTATATTAAACCTTCCCTACTAAATAACAAACTTACTTACACTTTCCCTCCCACGACAAAAATTAAAATAAACTGAAATTATAAGAACATATAAGAAATAGAAATATAATAAAACTTTATACATAAACTGTGATTTATTTTTATACTAGTGGTTTTCCCGCGCTACGCGCGGGGTGTCGGTTAATTATGTAACACAATGTTTGATTTGAAAGTTTTATATTTTTTAACATCCTACTTGAAAGTTAAACTGTTTATATTGTAAATTCTGGTATTAGATGTAGTTCATCTACACGCCTAAAGCTTTTTCCGTTGTGCTTCTCTAGTTTTATTTATTTTAATTAAATATTTTGCTAATATTTATTTTTATTTAAAAAAGAATATTTATATTATGTATGAATTATTATTCCATAGTTGCTCTTATTTATATTTCATAAACTCTTTAAACTGAATTTTTTCGGTAAAAGATTCAACCTTATTTTTATTTAGTCAAGTTAAATTTATAATGTGGTTGTTAAAATGGTTTCATATGGTTATGCTCTGTTTTTTTTTTGAAGGGTTAGATTTTAATTTATTTGGTTTATATTAGGTTATCTATTTTTATTTATACTTTATATGCTTTTGTCAAATTGTTTTGTATTGTGTCTCTGTCTTTTAGACTATACAAACATATATTTTTATTATTATATCAATATTGCATTTATGTTTGATTTTTGTATGGGATCATACATTAATCTTATTTGTAAGGAATCACATTTATTTAGAGTATAATAATTTCCTTTGTGTTTTATATTTATTGATATTTATTACTCCCTATGTTTCTAAATAATGTATGTTCTAACACATTTCACTTGTTTCTAAAATAATAATATTTTAGATTTTCTATGTATTTTTAATAATGAATTGTCAATTTCCAAGAAATATTAAGTGACAATTTCAGATTAATTGAAATACTATTGGTTAAAAATTATGGAAAATTGTTATATTTTAAAAAATTAATGCATTTATTGTTAAATATTAACTTTCTTAATTTGTGTAAAAAATAAAATATATATTATTTAGAAACAGAAGGAGTATATTATATTATATTTTATTTTTCCAACTATTTCTTTTTTAAAATCTTTGTTTTGATTACATATTAATTTGTATTTGTGGTTTTCAATCACTTTCTTGATGAAACAAAAAAAACATTATAATAAATAGACTTTATTCTTTATTTTATTTTCTATTATTATTGGAATATCTATATTATTGAACTATTTTATGTATATTCACTAAATAATTATCTTTGACTAATTCTTTTTTTAGCACTTTTGACTAATTTTTCATTAACCTTTTTGTTCTGAAAATCGAAATCAACTCAGCATATAACAGAATACTCTTTTTGTTTTAGATTCTAAGTTACAGTTATAGTGCTCTCACTTAAATATAATTATTGTTGTATATATATAAGGTCGAATTACTGGTTTTGTCCATCCTGATGTCACATCTAATGTGGAAAATTATACAATAGTTTAGTATACTATTACTGTTTGGAACATATAAATCTAAAAAGGAAAACATGTGTAAATGTGATTATGTAGCTGAAACCAAAAGTTTTGAAAAATTATTTCATCATTACAAAGTCATTATCATAAGGCATATAAAGTAATAAATTTTGCCTAACAATCAATCTTAAACTCGACAATTTACACAACTCGACAATTTCTTGTGTAAAAACAGATGGTGACATAGTGTTCTAAAAAACAGATGGTGATATAGTATTCTAAAATACAGATGGTGACACAGTGTTCTAAAAAACAGATGAAGTGTTGTATCAGGAGGAAAAGACAGGATAGTATAACTTTATAAGTATAAATTTCAAATTATACATTAGCTAACTTACCTAAAATGTGATTTAACTTATCCATTGATATTCATGTCATAGCTTGCCCATTGATGATGTACATGCCTTGTAATATATCCACATATTTGTATTATGCCGTTATATTTGTATTCATTTCTTGCATGCAGATTCTAAAAGTATTTTAGCCAAATTTGTTTATCATAATATTTTTTATAAGCTTTGAGACATTCTCAAATTACATGCCACTATTTTTTTATAACTTTGGAACAAACGCTTGAGTCAAACATGTAAAATTGTAAGTATCATAACAGTTATAACGTATCTATTTGTTGCATCAAAGAATGTAGGTAGAAGTGAGTTTTATTTAATTTCATGTGTGATTTAATTCTACATGTACAATGGTTTTAGAATTCAATATCCTCCAATTTATTTTTAACATTTCACATCATCTTCTGTTTTTTCCAAATCATCATTCAACACACATTCAACTTTTACCCACTACAATGATTGTGTATAATAAAATTCAATACTTTATTTTACTATTTAATAATAATTATTTTTATATTCAAATTAAATAAACTAACCTCTATTTATAGATAATTTAAAATGAGAAATTTTCATATAAAACCCAAAAAATAAATTATTTAATTTATAATATGATTATTGATTTTAAATAATTAAAAATATATAAAAATATCTAAAATATTTATAAAGTGACATGTGTGGTTGGTGATACTCACTTTCTTGTTTTTTTTAACATGTTAAATATTTTCAACACCAATTAATCTTTATAATCAAATTTCATTTTTTAACACTCTCGTTTTAATGATTCAATTGTTAATTTTTTCACATCTTCTTCTGTTTTTTCCAAATCATCATTCAACACACATTCAACTTTTACCCACTACAATGATTGTGTATAATAAAATTCAATACTTTATTTTACTATTTAATAATAATTATTTTTATATTCAAATTAAATAAATTAACCTCTATTTATAGATAATTTAAAATGAAAAATTTTCATATAAAACCCAAAATAAATTATTTAATTTATAATATGATTATTGATTTTAAATAATTAAAAATATATAAAAATATCTAAAATCTTTATAAAGTGACATGTGTGGTTGGTGATACTCACTTTTTTTTTTAACATGTTAAATATTTTCAACACCAATTAATCTTTATAATCAAATTTCATTTTTTAACACTCTCGTTTTAATGATTCAATTGTTTTTTTTTTTGATTAACCAGGTGTTGGGCTTACGCCCCACCACCTAGGCCCGGTGTCAGCCTTTGTCTGTACCTTTTACGGCCCTGGACACACCTCCCCAAATCGTGGCCTAGGGAGTTTGAACCCCTGACCTCTCGGCCAAGGAACTACCACTAGACTATCACGTCTTGGGTTAATGATTCAATTGTTAAATTTTGTTTTTAACATCCCATAGTAAATGGTCTAAGAACCATGATATTTATAATTGTGATCGTCCTTGGAATTGGTTAAGTTAGTGTGTCGACTTTGGTTTCGTACATCTACTTGCTGAGATGATTTAAACGTTCAAATTCCAGATGAGATTAGAAATATTGCTTGTTTTGTTTATCTGTAAGTTTTACTTATAAAACATATCTTTAATGTTGTTACATAATGGGGTGACTCTGGTAATGAATGCTTTTTGATTAAAAAAAATGTTTTTACATATGAAATTTATATGCTCCATTGTTCAGGAATTCCTCTGGTAATCTGTTATATGGAGACATACCCTTCTCAGTCTCTGAACTCAAGCAGCTGGACACTTTGTATTTGTAATACTCATAAATTTTTGTGTTTATTTATTTCACGTTCCAGTTTTGACTTCTCGTTTATTTTTCGGGACATTCCAACCTGTGGACACATTATGAACTTAAAAGAACAATCAGCTCACATGCCCCAGCAACCGTAACATAGATTCCAAATAGATATTGTGAGTTATGATTTTTCCATTTATTTAAGAAGCACCATTTGTAAGCTGATTAAGATAAAAGTTTTTAGGTTCTAATAATCATGATGTTTAGTGCTCTTGCGGGGAACCATATAGCCGGTGAGATACAACAGCAACAGATAAGTAAAAGAACCATATAACCGGTGAAAACATTATCTAAAACTGTCAAGGCAATAGTTTCGTAGTGCCCACGCAGAGGAAAAGATAGGTAAAAGAACCAAAAACCAAAAGGAAATAAATAAGATGCAAGACCCTATCTAATTTATTCAAACTTAACAAAAAAGACAAAATACTAAGTAGCAGCAGAGTAGACATTCGACTTGGTAACTCCCGAAGATGGTAAGTTAAGCATTACAGGCTTTTTTCTGGCGTGCCCATCCTCATGAAGTGGTGGACCCTCTGTAGTTATTACACACATATTGAGGCTGTAGCTCCCTCTATAAGTAGCCATCCCAGCACTGGTTGGAGAGGCACCCCTGTTCACACCATGAGAGGGATTTAGTTTTAACAGCTCCAGTGGTGTTTTAGATGAGTCAGCATTCACGTGAGTTGCGATACTTCTGCAGCTCGAACTTTCGAAAGTTGAGCCATTGCAGTGTCGAATGAGACAAAGACAGCAGTATCAGATGCATCAGAGACAGCAAGCTGGACACGGTACCTTAATCACAGAGACAACAACAATGAGATTGGTAACATGGAAAGGGCTCTCCTAGTTAGCAGTTAGAATAATGTTTGATAGTGTATTCAAAATTTATTACCTTACAACTCCAACGGCGTGCTCATCATTGCATGTTGCGCAAGTGATTGGTGAAAATCCTCTTTGCAATTCGCGTTAACACTTCCAGACGTCCATTGTCAGTTTCACTTTCCTCAACCTTTCAGTACAAAGGAATCCTTTCATTTCTCCTAGGATATCTGTACATAACAAATGGGTCAATAATAGTTTGTTGCGGTTTTAGATATTCATAATAGCAGTGGTTCTTAGACAGCTCTACTTAAACAATCCTGGTAAATACGTGTTGGTATTAGCAAGTGCCAGTAGATGGGTCATAATTACTGAACCTATAGATCTCTGTTGGGTACTGGCTTCCGTAATCTCGATGGAAACGGGTTTGATCAGTGAAACGAAAGTTTGGGCTGCTCCGTGTGACGTCGAACAATATCAGATCATAAAGAGCTCCTTGGTTGAGCAGTTGTCTGAAGGTGTTAAGCCGGTCAACGTTGATGGAAGCCTGATCAACGTCTGCTATGAAGTAACAGAAGGAGAGAAAGCACATATAGAGAAGTACAAAATCGATATGTAAAAGTATACAATAGAGATGTCAGTAAGATTACCTTACCATCGACCAAAAGCATATGTACACCCATGAACTCTTCACCTTTGTTAACATCGTGTGCTTTCCAGAAACGTATAAGCCTTGCCGCAAGCCACTGTCTACACCGTCCTGCCTTAAATTCAATGAAATGAAGCTGCGAAGAAACCATATTCATAGAGGCTTAGGAGTCGGTTGGCATTCACCGTTCCTTGGATAAGCTTTGACTGTTTCACAATGCCAAATAATCAGACTGTAAACATTAAGTCATAATCAACGCATAAATCTATTACAATAAATAGAAGATGGAGTTCGTCAGAGTTACTTTCTCATCCAAGTCAGCAAGAAGCGTGTAGGAGTTGGCCATTATTTCTTAGCTTAACAATGATTGAACTTTGGATTTCGTAGCAGTGTGGTTGTTCATCGCAGAATAGAAACACATTTTATACTCGGAGCTTAGGTCGGTTACTTTGGGAAGTGATGAGGTTGATTATATGCTTCAGAGTGGGAGGCATGGTGTAATCACGTTAAAGGTCGGATTAAAGTTGGTATTAACACAATTAGGAGACGTTACAGTCACTTGATCGACGTCTGCGTTACCTGGATAAATTCGCTGCAGATAAACAAAGTTCGAAGGTGAGAAGACTGGAACCCTAAGTGTTACTGGGCTTGAACTAAATGATAACTGAAAGCCCAAACTAACTTAAGTATAACAGAACGGAAAAAAAGGCCCAACTAAATTGAAGTTACAAAATCATTCGAAAAGAAGGAAAATTGATATGCCACGTGGCACAATTCGCCCACTGCTGTCTGATGATGTGGCGCAAGGAGAAGGGAGAAAAGTCTCCTTTATTGTTATAGATACGTCAAAAATTGATAACACCTTGATCTATTATTGTATTGATAAAGGTCATGCATTATACCTAATCAATAACTTTGTACTGGCAAATAATTATGTCCCGTTAATATTTGATGATAATGCTTCTCCAAACTATATATTTTTAAACTTTTATATAGACATTTCAAAACTTGGTGTTCTTTTTAAAAAACGAAAAAGGAGTAAAAATAATATATTTAGCATTATGGCCTACCAGCCGTCTCATATGCACTTTGATTCCCACACATTTATATAAAATTAAACTGCTCTTCTAAAAACATAAAATAAATGGGAATGTGAAAAAAAAAATATAAACTTTGACTTATTTTCATGAAAATCAACTTTTGAGAACACCTTGATCTATCATTGTATTGATAAAAGTCATGAAATAATGAAGGCTTACAAAGTGCACAATCAATATTTATATAATTATGTTCAATTATACCTTATCAACAACTTTGTATTGGCAAATAAATATGTCCCGTTCAAATTTGAGGATACTGCTTCTCTACAATATAAATTTTTTAAAACTTTACATAGACATTTTATTCGTAAAACTGTCCGCTATATACGTTTAAATTACCATTAACGTTTACACAAAATTTTCCAAATCTTCATGTTAGTTTTAAAAAAATAAAAAGAATAAAAAATTTATCACGAGAATTATGTCATACTAGCCGTCTCAAATGTACTTCGCTTCCCACGCAAATATATAGAATTAAACTGCTCTTCTAAAAACATATATCACATGGAAATGAAATAAAACTTCAAACAAACACTTTGACTGCTTTACATAAACTCCAAAAATTGACTACATCTTTATCTATCATTTTATTGATAAAAGTCGTGAAAAATCGAAGGCTTACGAATTTTTCTAGGGCGTGAGTATGGTGAATTATACCTGATCATAACCTTTGTATGGTAAAATAAATATGTCCCGTTAATATTTGATGATGTTGTGTCCCTACACTATAAATTTTTAAAATTTTTACTTACACATTTTTTGTATTATTGCCCGCTATATAGATTTAAAATTACCATTGAACTGTACACCAAATTATTCAACTCTTGACGTTCGTTTAAAAAAAGACAAAAACAAAGTATACCGGGATATTATGGCCTACCACCGGTCTTATATGCTAGATTTAATACAACCTATCATGAACCCATAAGGAAGTATAGTTTTACTTTATACATTCAACACAAATTAGTCAAACATAAACATAAATAAATAACATACATAAGCTATCACGTATGTTAACTGATATTTAACAATAAATATACTAACGTTTCGCATTTAAATGTCCTTCATCATAATAGCTATATGTTTCAAAATAGAAGACACCATTCCACATGTAACTCCCATTGTTTCACAACATAAATAGATCATGTAAGCATACAAACTTTTCATGTCCATCCAATAATTATGGAACCAGAGCAAGATTATGCTATTTCCTTTGAATACGAAACATACCCAACAATGTCCGAACCCAAAAGAGATCTCACCATTAATATAAACCGTTGGAATACAAATCAGACCGACATATTGATTACACTCAGATTCTCAACTACCGATTCTTGCTACCTTACTTAAGAAACCTGACAACATGCAATCTATGTTCATAAACTATGACATAACCATGTACTCGGCCGTGCGAATCACAGAAGCCTCATCTTCATTCGTGAAAACAAAATTATCGACACTCACCGATTAAGACCAAAAAAGTGTACACATCATCATCTACCTAACAGTTTTCAATCCTCATTCCGTCCATAGGATCGACGTCGACATAGATACATCAAGCCTTCAAACTCTTAAGAGATCTCCCTCACCAACGGAAGAAGATGAATTGTGCTCTGTATGCATCACCAAAATTGTAACAGGTGATTTTGTTAATAAGCTGGAATGTAGCCATATATACCATCACGATTGCATTGTTGACTGGATCCGCATGAACATAAGATGTCATGCATGTCGTGTCACGATATCTTAGACATCATGAATCAACTTTATAATAACATATTTGTCCTCTACAAGCTATACCATATATTTTTCATATTTCTCGCGTAATAAAAGATTTATGATGTGTACAAACAAAATATTTATATATATAGCCTATTCAAAAACAAACAAAACAAAATTATAATATGTATTATCCCACCTTCAAAAAAAAACACACAAAAGTACATCGTGCATATCTTTATAATTCATAACAAACAAAAAACTATACACAACTCTTAATCATATATTTTTCATATATATAATGAAACATTTTTCTCTCCAATAAGCATATCCATGTCATCATTTTTCTTTTTTGCTAGCAAACGCGTATTGAATAATTTATAATTCATTATGGGTCATTGATTTTTTATTCAATATGAGATTTATAATATAATATTCATTAGCCTATTAGATATCCAAACAAAAACGTAAACTTATATTTTATCCAAATCAATTGACCACGCCGAGAAATGATTAGTTCGGCGATCTTGTGAAGGAGGTTAGGTAAAAACGAAGCTCTTCTCTCTTCCGACAATGATGCATGACTCTCTGAACCGGTGCAATATGTATCCGCTATCCATAAAACTCTTTCTATCTCAATATCTCTCGATCATCCCCTTTTTCTCCACTCCGATGAAGAGATGTTAGTCTCTCAACCACTGCAATTAGTGTCCCATTAACAATAAACTCTGTAACTCCTTAGATCTCTATGTCTCCCTCTATTTACTAGCAATATATGAAGCGTTTGAAAAGCGACTGACACCATAATAATTCTTTCGTCGATAACTCCATGCCAGGCTCTGTTACAAATTACGCTCAACCTGCTTTTCACTACGCAACCTTTGATGATATCCGCTAGGTCGGTCCTCTAAGTGATTGTTCACGATCTCCACCACGATACCATTATATTCCTTTATATTATATCATGGAATCATCATATAAAAAACGTTTATCCTTCACAAATTTGGGTCTCGTTAGTACTAATTTTCTAAACGCTACCATCATGCCATAACATCAGGCATTGCTCTTTTCACATGATTACTTTCATTTTAAAGTTGATCGATATTTTGGATGCAATCTTATTTCCAGAATGGTTTACATTTGAAGACTCTTCCATCATACCTATATTTTGATTTTTATCTGACTTTCATTAATATTAATAACAATCACAAATGCATTTTTTATTTAGAAAGAGTATGCAAGGACGAGACTGCGGGGAAATCTGTTTTGCTATTTTGACTGTAAAGTAAGATCCTCTCATCAATTCTATGATCTAACAAGATGCCATATATATTATCGCGGTTAAACATTTAATTACTTCACTATTTTGGTTAAAAACATATATATATATATATATATATATATATATATAGTGTAACCGTTGTTTCTATTGGAGTACTAAGAGTATATGGTCAAGAGGTTGCAGAACTTCTTTTAGTTACAACACCCATTTATGGCGACAAAAGGTATGGAATTTGATCAACAATTACTCTCGAGCTTTGGATAAGAAAAGAAAAGCCGCAACCACCACTGTGAGTGAATGTCCAAAGTGGAGCAAGCCATCGTTCATGCCCACTTATCTTTCCATTCATTACAAATAATACTATATCTCTTTGATTTTGTTATTCATGTTTGGCTTCTTAAAATTTACTGCAACCAAGCTCGAAATGGGAACAATGTTATTTGGATTAATAAAATGAAGTTTGAGGACTATTTAGATCTTTGCAAACAATTGTCTGGCATAATATAAACTTGAATACTTTTAGGTAATACCTTGATGCTCATACCTACACTTGTAAAAACACAGAAATCTGGAATTTCAAAACCTTATCCGCATCATTTTCTAAAAATAAATCAATTTTATTTTACACAGGCCAATGACTTCAAAAAGTAACATTCACGTCAAAGTATTTAGGTCCACTCATTAATGAGCCTCCAATAGCCCATTTAAAAATCTACGTCTAAGTTTATTTCATACTTCAGTGTCTCGAACTGACCCATTACGATAGCTAGTTTAATGTTCTAGCGGAACTAAGTGTAAGAATAGAAGGCAGATAAAAAGCAGTTTTCCTGCATCAGTGGATAATCTGCAATTTATTTGTCATTCACATTTTTTAAAGTTAAAAAGAGAAAACCAGGAGAACTGCATTTTTTTGTCTTTTTCTGCAGAAAAGCAGTTTATCTGTATGCAGTTTCAGCCATTCATATTTTGATGTTGTTCACTTGTTCCACTTCCCATTTAACCAATATTTATTTTTAAAAATAAATTAATTCCGAAAATATTAAATTATTATCTATAAATATAATTATTTATTAGTTCTATATTTCAAAAAGGGTCTCGTGCTTTGATATAGGATTTGTTTATTGTACTGAAATTTATATAATATATAATTATAATTGTAAATAAAATAATTAGTTTAAAAATTTCATAAAACTAAATTTAGTATAAAAATATTTGTATAATTAGTTTAAAACAAAAGTAAAAGTAAATATATCCCGTATATATATATAAATATATAAGAAAAAAATTATTTAAAATAGTATGCTATTAGTATTACTAATTTTTAATAATTATTCAAAAAATCTTATGATTTTGTATTAATCAACTAATTAATGACACTAATTTTTTTCCAACAACTTTTGTGTATATATATATATATATATAATTATGAATGTAATTATTATTAATATTACATATATTTCTGGATAAATCAAAATAATTCATTAAATTATTTTACTTTTGTTTGTGTATTGTTTATATATAATGTGTTTTGATATTTGATGTTATTTTTATATTTAAACATGTGATTTACAGTTTTGGATCTCTTTTGCCATTTATAACTATAATAAATTAGTTGATCCGCTTGATCTGCATTTTTCATGCGTGATCCGTTTGATCTGCATCTCTCATGCATGATTCACTTGATCTGCACTGCTTGAACCGTTTTTACCATTCGAAACCTAAATGTACTAGAATAGACAGTCTTTTTTCGGTCAGCAACATTTCCATTAATTGGAAAAAACCCAGATGGGCATTACACGTATTGGACTAAACCCAAGTCAATCCCCATTTACAACTTAATTTTTCAGAAACCTAGTTCTGCTCGCTCAACATATTAGTGGGAAAACCCTTTAAAAGTGCCACGTAGCAACACGTGTTGCTATGTGAAATGATGAGAGTAAAGAAGTAAGCAGTTCCATGAGATATGCATAGTCTAAACTCACCAATTTTTAAGACCACCGTCGTCACCTTATACATTAAACAAAGTAACATGGTAACTAAAATGATCATCACCTGCTTAAACTACTTTCTTTATGTTGGATAAGCTTGAAATAACTTGGGAGCTAAGTCATCTATTTCCACCGAGATATGGATTAGGAAATAGAAAGATATTTAGGAGTTATCTAAATATCAAATATCTAAAGAGATTAGGAATATTATTGTTATATATATGTCGTGTGTGATATCTAAGTTGTGAGTTTTGAGCTTTAGTTTTGAGTCAATTTTCTAAAGCATTGAGTGATTAATAAGAGAGCAAATTCTTATTAAATTTGTGTGAGTTCTGCATATTCGTATTCTACACGTGGTATCAGGGCATCAGAGTTCGATCACAACACATTGAACAATAGGAGATCTGTCGAGTGTTGTAATCAAACCGAAGAATGGTGGACCTTCTACCATGAGCTGTCCGATGTTAACCACATCAAACTACACGGTATGGTCAATCCGAATCAAAGTTTTGCTGAAACTACATCGAGTATGGGATGTAACTGAAACGGAATCAGAGGACGCAAAGAAAAATAACCTTGCAATAGCACTGCTATTCCAATCCATTCCTGAGTCGCTTATATTACAAATAGGAGAACTTGAAACTGCAAAGAAGGTTTGGTAAGCAGTGAAATCAAGACACATGGGGGCAGAGAGAGTCCGTGAAGCGAGATTACAAACACTCATGTCCGAGTTTGATAGATTGAAGATGAAAGACGAAGATAAGATTGATGATTTTGGGGGGAAAATATCAGAGATTTCATCAAAATCTGCTGCTTTAGGGGAAACAATTGAAGAAGTTAAATTGGTGAAGAAGTTTTTAAGTGCTCTCCCTCGACGCAAATATATACATATAGTAGCTTCGTTAGAGCAGGTCCTTGATCTAAAAACTACGAGCTTTGAAGAGATTATTGGACGTATCAAAACATTCGAGGAGCGTGTTGCCATGGAGGAAGAAGAAACGCAAGACAATCTGAAGCTTATGTACACAAACTCGGATTCCTCGACTAACAACCACGACTCTAATGGATATTTCCGTGGAATGGGTCGTGGAGGGCGCTATTTCAACAGAGGAAGAGGGAGAGGCAGATATAATGGACGCTACAACGGAAGCTATGGAGAAACTGATCTTACAAAGATCATATGTTTTCGTTGTGACAAGAACGGGCATTACGCCTCTACTTGCCCTGATCGATTGTTGAAACTACAAGAAACCACAGAGAATAAGGAGAAAGAAGCTATTGATACAACAGAAGCAGAAGAGATGATGAACGAAGTTGTGTTTTTGAATGAGAAAAACGTCAAACCGCTCGAACTGGAGACAAACACAGATAATATTTGGTACTTAGACAATGGCGCGAGCAATCACATGACCGGGAATAGAAGTTACTTCAAATCAATTGATGAATCAGTCACCAGCAAAGTACGTTTTGGAGACGATTCTCGTGTTGACATTAAAGGAAAGGGTTCGATATTATTTTCCAGCAAGGATGGATCACACAAAATCTTGGCCGATGTATACTACATACCCGATCTAAAAAGCAATATCATTAGTCTTGGTCAAGCTACGGAAGAAGGTTGTGACATAAGAATGAAAGATGATTATCTCACATTAAGTGACAAGAATGGGAGACTGATAACGAGAGCTAAGAGGTCAAAGAATCGACTATACAAGGTTGTTATTAACAAAGTCGATCACATATGTCTACAAATTGCAGTTTTGACGGATTCAAGAAAGTGGAATGCGCGCCTTGGACACATAGGCAACAACACAATGAAGAGGATGATGGATAAAGACTTAGTACTCGGACTACCGAAGCTTGAAATCGAAAGAACAACATGCTCATCATGCATACTTTGGAAACAAGCAAGGAACTCTTTTCCGCAAGCTACCTCTTATCGAGCAGAGGGGATACTCGAACTGATTCACGGGGACTTGTGCGGGCCTATCACACCTCTGAGACCGTCAAGCAAAAGATATATATTTGTACTCATAGATGATCACTCACGATACATGTGGTCGATATTGCTCAAAGAAAAAGGAGAAGCATTTGAAAAGTTTAAGGTATTTAAAGCAAAAGTCGAGAAAGAAACCAGATCTACTATCAGAACATTCAGAAGTGTCGCGGGGGGGGGGGAGTTCATCTCGCACGAATTTCATGCATATTGTAAAGCTTCAGGCATAGCAAGACACCTCACATCTCCCTATTCTCCGCAACAGAATGGAGTTGTTGAGAGACATAACCGAACACTAATGGGAATGACGAGAAGCATATTAAAGGGTATGGGGTGTCCGAATTACCTTTGGGGAGAAGCAGTGAGACACTCCACTTATCTCATTAATCGAGTAGCAACTCGTGTTCTTGAATCATGCACACCGTATGAATCTTTAAAGAATAAGAAGCTGCCAGTTGATCACATACGAGTATTTGGCTGTGTTTGCTACGCTAAGATAGACTCTCATCATCTGAAAAAGCTTGACAGTCGATCTTGAGTTCTTGTCCATCTTGGGACAGAGCCAGGATCAAAAGCCTATAGGCTATATGATCCAACAAATCAGAAGGTAGTGGTAAGCAGGGACGTCGTTTTTGAAGAAAACAAACTATGGAATTGGAAGAATAATGAAGATAATAGAGGAACATTCGGCATAAGCTTTACCACTTTATGGAAACAGAGGACTCAATGAGGAAGAAGGGGAGAGTTCTGTGACAAGCCAAGGAAATACTACACCAACTGACACAACGAATGAAGAACATGACACAGATTGGGAGGTGGAGGACGATGAGAACACCCAGTTGAGGAGATCCACACGTGAAAGAAAAATGCCTGCATATCTTGAGGACTACATTCTCTTGTCGGATGTTGAAGGTGAAAAACTCATATTGAGTATAAACTATGAACCTTGGAGTTATGACGAAGCAAAAGAACACAAAGTATGGCTCGATGCATGTGACGATGAGATTGGATCAATAGTAAAGAATAAGACCTGGGAGCTGGTCGATCTCCCTAATGGGGCAAAAGCCATCGGTTTAAAATGGGTATTCAAGGTGAAAGGGAACTCAGATGGGAGTATAAACAAGTTCAAAGCGAGGTTAGTGGCAAAAGGATATATACAAAGGCACGGTATTGATTTTGATGAAGTGTTTGCACCAGTAGCACGCATGGAGACAGTAATAGTGCTTATCGCATTATCAGCATCCAGAGGTTGGCAGATACACCATCTAGATGTCAAGACTGCGTTTCTACATGGAGATTTAAAGGAAGAAGTGTTCGTTCATCAACCACAAGGTTACGAGATAAAGGAACAAGAGAACAAAGTTTATAAACTACGGAAGGCTTTATACGGACTACGACATGCTCCACGAGCCTGGAATGAAAAACTTAACAAGGTTCTTGGAAGTTTAGGGTTTGTAAAGTGCTCCAAAGAACCAGCCCTATATCGCAAGGTCGACAACAACAATGTTCTATTGATCGCAGTCTAAGTTGTTGATTTATTGATAACATGGACAAACATGGCGCATACAAATGAGTTCAAGAGAGGAATGGCTGAGAATTTTGAGATGAGTGATCTAGGAAAGCTCACTTACTATCTTGGGATAGAAGTATCTCAACACTCGGAAGGTATTACGCTCAACCAAGAACGATATGCTAAGAGAATTTTAAGTGAAGTAGGAATGGACAGTTGCAATGCTGTACACGTTCCCATGGATCCGGGTTTATCATTGTCCAAGGCGTCTGAAGACAAGGATGCAAACGAGACTGAGTTTAGGAGAGCGATTGGTTGTCTGCGTTACTTGTTGCATACTCGACCTGATCTCTCTTACGTGGTTGGAGTCCTTAGCCGGTATATGCAGACACCGAAGGCATCTCATGACGCGGCATTAAAGGTGGCTTTGCGTTATTTGAAGGGAACAACTACCTACGGACCCGAGTATAAGCGATCTGACTTCAAACCATCTAAGAGCATTGGAATCGTGGGATATAGTGATGCTTCCCACAACGTAGATGAGGATGACAGAAGAAGCACTACGGGTCACGTTTTCTATTTTGCAGATTGCCCTATCAGTTGGAGCTCACACAAACAGGAAACAATTGCGTTATCATCTTGTGAAGCGGAGTTTATGGCAGCCACTGACGCAGCCAAGCAAGCCATCTGGCTCGGAGAGCTACTAGAAGAAATATCCGGTGTGGAATGCAAAAGAGTTCCACTTATGATCGACAATAAATCAGCTATAGCACTGGAAAAGAATCATGTATTCCATGGTCGCAGCAAACATATACATCGTCTCTATCATTTCATTCGCGAATGCGTGGATAATGAGTTGATTGAGGTGTGTCATATAGCAAGCGTGAAGCAAAGAGCAGATATATTGACTAAGGCATTGGGAAAATTGAAGTTCAAGGAAATAAGAGAGATCATAGGAGTCAAAGAAGTGTCGAGAACCGATTTCAAGCTTAAGGGGGAGATTGTTGGATAAGCTTGAAATAACTTGGGAGCTAAGTCATCTATTTCCACCAAGATATGGATTAGGAAATAGAAAGATATTTAGGAGTTATCTAAATATCAAATATCTAAAGAGATTAGGAATATTATTGTTATATATATATAGATGTCGTGTTTGATATCTAAGTTGTGAGTTTTGAGCTTTAGTTTTGAGACAATTTTCTAAAGCATTGAATGATTAATAAGAGAACAAATTCTTATTAAGTTTGTGTGAGTTCTGCATATTCGTATTCTACACTTTATAAAGTATGATTAAAAAATATGTCGAACAAAAAAATAGTCGACCTATTGTAATTGAAGAAATGAATTTGTTTTAGTATAACTCACAATAACTTATGTGCATATGTTAATGTTATTGCAGTTTTTTAAACAGCTTAAGATTCTAGTAATTGTTGGCATTTGAATAATTTCAATCATTTTAAAAACATATCTCATGAGCTATATTAGCAATTATTAACAATTTTAATAACTATCAACACAAGTTTAACAACAACATTATTAATAGGGTTTACTGACTCTTTCATAGATTGAGCAACTGTATAAACATATTCTCTTCTGTTGTAGTTTCGTATTTTGAAAATAAACATACAAGGTAAAGGCTACATAAATTTTCTCTTTAGTCGCTTTAGGCGTTGGACCTTAAACGACTTGAACTTGTATCAAAGCCCAATACAAATTAAAGAAACCCTAATTCTAAAACCCTTTTAAAACCCCTCACACTCGCGTGTTTTTCTAGCACGCGACGCCTCTTCCTCTATTACTCAAAACCCTAATCCAACCGGCGCCATGACGGAGGTCGAAGAAGTTGCTGCTGCCGAAACAGGAGAGTACATGATCAAGCCTCAGAGTTTCACTCCCGCCATCGACACATCTCAATGGCCCCTCCTCCTCAAGAACTATGACCGCCTGAACGTCCGTACCGGTCACTACACTCCCATCTCCTCCGGTCACTCTCCTCTCAAGCGTCCTCTTTTAGACTACATCAGGTACGGTGTCATCAATCTCGACAAACCCTCCAACCCTTCTTCTCACGAGGTCGTCGCTTGGATCAAACGAATCCTCCGTGTCGACAAGACCGGCCACAGTGGAACTCTTGACCCTAAAGTCACCGGTAATCTCATTGTCTGTATAGACCGAGCCACGAGGCTCGTGAAGTCGCAGCAAGGTGCGGGTAAAGAGTACGTCTGTGTAGCTCGCCTTCACTCTGCTGTTCCCGATGTGGCTAAGGTGGCGAGAGCTCTTGAATCTCTCACTGGAGCTGTGTTCCAGAGGCCGCCTTTGATCTCTGCTGTGAAGAGACAGCTTAGGATTAGGACAATCTACCAAAGTAAGCTGCTTGAGTATGATGCGGACAGGCATTTGGTTGTGTTCTGGGTTTCCTGTGAGGCAGGTACGTACATTAGGACCATGTGTGTTCACTTGGGTTTACTTCTTGGTGTTGGTGGTCATATGCAAGAGCTTAGGAGGGTTAGGTCTGGGATTTTGGGTGAGAATGATAACATGGTTACAATGCATGATGTCATGGATGCTCAATGGATGTATGATAACCACAAGGATGAGAGTTATCTTAGGAGAGTGATTATGCCTCTTGAGGTGATATTGACTAGCTACAAGAGACTCGTTGTGAAGGATTCTGCTGTTAATGCAATCTGCTATGGTGCTAAGCTGATGATTCCTGGGTTGTTGAGATTCGAGAATGACATTGATGTTGGCACTGAGGTTGTTCTGATGACGACTAAAGGTGAGGCCATCGCTGTTGGTATCGCTGAGATGACCACCTCTGTGATGGCTACGTGTGACCATGGTGTGGTGGCTAAGATCAAGCGGGTGGTGATGGATAGAGACACTTACCCGAGGAAATGGGGATTGGGGCCTCGAGCTTCGATGAAGAAGAAGCTTATTGCTGATGGTAAATTGGATAAGCACGGGAAGCCTAATGAGAAAACGCCTGTAGAGTGGAGCAGGAACGTGGTTTTGCCAACTGGTGGAGATGCTATGATTGCTGGTGCTGCTGCCGCTCCTGAGGAAAAGGTTGAGGCTGAGAGTGGAGAAGTGCGCAAGCGTAAGCATGATGACAGCAGTGACAGCCCTGCTCCTGTGTCAACCAAGAAAGCTAAAACAAAAGATGTCGAAGGAGGAGAGGTTGAAGAGAAGGTAAAGTCAAAAAAGAAGAAGGACAAGGCAGAGGGGAAGGAAGAAGAAGCTGGGTCTGAGAAAAAGGAGAAGAAGAAAAAGAAGGACAAGGAAGAGGATAAAGAAGAGTTGGCGTTACCAAAGTCAGATAAGAAGAAGAAAAAGAAGAGCAAGGAGACAGATGAAGCTGCTGCGGTTAATGGTGACGATGAATCAGCAGTGGATAAGAGTGCGAAGAAAAAGAAGAAAAAAAAGAAGAGCAAGGAAACAGATGAAGCTGGTGATGGTGAAGATGAATCAGCAGCAGAGAAGAGTGAGAAGAAGAAGAAAAAGAAGAAAAGCAAAGACAGTGATGACGAATAATGAGATGAGTTTGTGTTATGCTGTTCTTTTAAGTTTCTGAATCTTTTGTTTTATGGTATCTATTCTGGAAAAGTGAGACGAAAGGCTTTTATGCTTGTATCCAAAGTCTCACTTCAGATTAGTTTTGTTTTTAGTGTTTGTGTTACGTTTGTACTTTTATTTGTGGGGTTCGTTTCGCTTAGCTATGGACTTTATGAATGTGATCATTATGGTTGATCGTTTTCATGTCCGTCATCTAATGATGATTTTAGGTTTTATTCGTGGCTGATGATTATTCTAGCCATTTTTGGTTGGTGCCTCCTCTTAGGTGCTTAAGAGTTGGTTGATGATCTATTGTTGGTGTTAGGAGTAGAGAAACAACAAGTTTGAAAAAGAGACTTATGTCAAATGCCACAACAGGGGAAAGGAAATGAACATCATAATGTTTCATCGGATGGGTGGTGCTAAGGTTGTCGTGATTGTTCAGTTTTCACTTGTACTGGTTGCAGAAGCAGCATATCAGCGTCTTCAAAGAATCAGAAACTTGTTTGTTTTTCCCCCCGCTGATAACATATAGTATTCGAAGCTAGGAAGCTATGACTTCTACATCTCTGTATCTACTTAACCTAGTTTGCTTTTATGAATCTTATCTTGTGTACTCTCTCTCTCTCCATGAAACTCCCTTGCATTTACTCACAGAGCTGATTGAATGGCCATTGGCCTGCAAATACTAAACCGATTCCTTGAACTTAGAGGTGTCAAATGGGCGGACTGTCTATGGGCTTGTCCAGTCCAATTTATTTTGGATAGACTATGGACGCGCCCAATTAATAAATGATTCAACTGGACAAAAGACCAATTGGTCTATTGTCTAGTTGGGTGAAAACCAAATGGACAATGGGCGTTCATGGGCCTCTTAAAACCATATATTTTTGATTTTGACAAAAAACATAGTTTACAAATTTAGTGAAAACCACATTTTCAACGAAAAATCAAAATTTTACGAGATCGACAGAAAATCTCATTTTTTAATTTTGGCGGAAAAACTTAATTTTCGGTTTTGTCAGGAAAACTTAATTTCTTGTTATTGGCGAAAAAACTTCATTTCTCAGTTTTAGCGGGAAAACATAATTTCGATTTTGGCGGGAAAACATGATTTCTCGGTTTTGAGGGAAAAAACATGACTTCTTTTTTTTGGCGGGAAAACTTAATTTCTCAGTTTTGACGGGAAAACGTGATTTTTCGGTTTTGGCGGGAAAAATTATTTTCTCGGTTTTTGCGGAAAACGTGATTTCTCAGTTTTGACGGAAAAACATAATTTCTCGTTTTTGGCGGGAAAACGTGATTTCTCGGTTATGACTGGAAAACTTCTTATCTCGGTTTTGGCGGGAAAACTTATTTTCTCGGTTTTGGCGGAAAAACACTTATTTTCTCGGTTTTTGGAGAAAACGTGATTTCTCAGTTTTGGCGAAAAAACTTCATTTCTCGGTTTTGGCGAGAACGTAATTTCTCGATTTTGGCGGGAAAACTTATTTTCTAGGTTTTGGCGGGAAAACTTATTTTCTAGGTTTTGGTGGGAAAACACGATTTCTCGGTTTTAACGAGAAAACTTGATTTCTCGGTTTTGATGAGAAACGTGATTTTTTTGTTTTTGCGGGAAAACGTGATTTATCGTTTTGACGGAAAAATGATTTTTCAGTTTTGGCGGAAAAACATTATTTATTGGTTTTGGCGAGAAAACATTATTTCTCGGTTTTGGCGGGAAAACATTATTTCTCGGTTTTAGCGGGAAACACACAATTTCTTGGTTTTGACGGAAAAACGCGATTTCTTGGTTTTTGATGAAAAAGTGTTTTGACGGAAAAATGTGTTTTGGTGGGAAAATGTGAATTGGCGGGAAAATATGATTTCCTTATTTTAAAGAAAAAATGTAGTTTTTATTAGTTAAAAATAATTATAATACTATTAGGTGTCCATGGTCATGTCCAAATGGACATGGTCTCTATTGTTATGGACACTTGTTTGGACTATTGTCCACTACTGCCCAAAAGCTAAAATGGTCCAATTGGTTAAGCCTATTGGGCACTGGACGACCATTTGACACCTTCTACTTGAACTTTTATTTTACATTCTGAGTAATAATTTTCAGCCCCTCACAAACCTGGACTTTATACATTGCAGGTGGCAGACCTTGGATCCCTTGAACTCTCATTGGTGGATGGAACAATTCTGACAGACTTTATGCACACTAGGGAGAGGGGGGGGGGGAGTTGTAAGCATTTCCTTTCATATTCTTTGGTACCTTCGCCTCAGGCAAAGTGCCCCCACTTCTTTTAGATCACTCTTTTCTCCTATCATCTTTAGCTCAAGCCGGCTGAATAGCTCCCTCATGTGCCATCCCTGTGTATTCATGAAATAAACGTTCAGGCATACCAGCCTATACTTGAGGCTGTTGTGGCCATCTTAATAGCATCATGCCGAAATGTCATATTGGGAAAACAATGAGAATAAAATATGATGAAAAGATAAAGTGGAGCTGGGTAGAATTAAGAAACGTTCATTTCCAAGAGGTTTGCTAGGAACTGAGAAAATCTCCACTCTTAGAGGACTGTCACACAAGGTTTGCGACTGGCAATCTGATTTCTCTTTCAGCATTGGATAGTATGTTAAAGTTGCTAGTCAGGCAAGCTCTTGAAGTGTAATGCAAGACCATACGGTACTATGTACCATCCCAGCTCTTCTCTTCTAACAAACATTTAAGTGAATTATCACCAATATTGTTCAAAATAAAAACTTCCATAACTGGTAACTGTGACCTGCTATAGACTGGAGACTGTGCTGCTGCTGCCAGAGTGTGTTCTTGATGGACAAGGGTAAGCTGAAGGACTTAAATCGCTTTTCTCTGTTAAGTACTCACAAGGACTCACTTTCATCCGCTGGACTTGTGATTTGATGTCTATGGAGCATGATCAAGAGAAGCTAGAGAGCAACAGCTCTGTATATAAAGAGTAGACAAAACATTTATTCTTTGTGCATTATTGTTTAAAAATAGATTTAACAAAAGATTTGTTGAGGGTAGAATCCTACAGATTTTGTGTGTGAATCCCCTAGTTATGCCTTTTGATGATACATAGCAAAACTTGTGACAATGTATTTCCCTAGTTTACAACTGCATCCACCCACTGCGGCGGAGTTTTCAGCTACATGAACACACGACAAGCATTAAAGATTAAATGAAAATCTTGAAACATGGCTATGGATATCTTCTCATATGTACAAAACATGCAGTTTCAAGCAGTTCTATCGTGTCAGCAGTTTCAAAACAGCGAGCCACAAGTAAGACATGTTATATGAATATATGATAGTAAGAAAACTGCTTATCGACTCCATTCAGCCAAGCGCGAACACATACAACATAAAAATTTAATTTCTCATTAGTATATGATATATTTTATTACATACAACTCTAAATCCACTTATACTAAGAATGCATAAGTTTCTCTTGGATTCACTCCTAGGATGACCTATAAGTTCACCAACCAATAGTATTTAGTATTTTAGATTTAGTATTTTTTTAGAAAGAAAATAAAATTATAGAATTTGTTATACTTATATTATATTTAAATAAATAAATGATGATATAGTAATAATTTTACCAATTCTGTTTAATATTGTTGACGCGTCCGGTCAGCAAAATATACTAACCTATAAATCTAAACACTACACTAAACACTCGGGTAAACGATGAAACCTACTACCTTGCGGTAATCTTTCCTAACTAACCTTAATACCCTTAATCCTAAACTCATAACCGTAATCCTAAACTTTAATGAAACCCCTAATCCTAAATCCTGAACCCTTAGATAAACATGAACCCTTGCGATAAGCTTTGAAACCCTTGCGACAAATCCTAAACTCTAGGGTTTATGACTCTAGCCGCAGGGTTAGGGTTTATGATTAAGGGTTTAGGGTTTGGTTAGGTTTAGGACTTGCGTTTAGGGTTTTAAGATTAAGAGTTTAGTGTTAGGATTACCAAGGATTCAAGGTTATCCAAAAGTTTTCATGGTTTGTGATTTAGGATTTATTGTTTAGTATTTTAGCTAACGGCATAAGCGATATTAAATTTTTTTTTGCGTAATTACTACTTACTTTTTATTTATTTAAATATAATTTCACAAATTCTTTATTATTTAGTTTTCCTTTATTAAAAGATATCGAATTGAAAAAAACTAGATTACTATTGATTGCGTGAAACATTACAAATTCACCCTCTAGGATAAACCTAACGAAAAAAACTCAAAATCTATTCCTATTAAAAATCAGAAGTCATGACTCATTTCATTGCGTTTTTTGGGCCAATACTAGGAAATTTTACTAAATTTTTCATTAAAAACTAATAATAAAAACTTATAATTAACTTTAATCATAATATCTTTTGAATCTTTTATTTTAAATATAAATATATAAAAAATTAGCTTCTAACAAATCTTGCGTTGAAAGAATATTTAGCAGGATCCTAACATTAAAAACATGTAAATATCACTAGTTTTGAATTAATAAATGAAATATAACTCTATTTCTATTAAAAATAGAAGTCATGACTCATTTTAGTGTTATTTTTTTGGACCATTACTAGGAAATTTTACTAAATAATTTCATAAAAACTAATAATAAAAAACTTTTAACTACTTTAATCATAATATCATTTTGATATCTTTATTAAATATTAATATATATTAACACTTCTAACAAATCTTTTGAAAAGAAATTTTTTAGCAAGATCCTTAACATTTAAAAATATGTTAAATATCACTAGGTTTGAATTAATAAAATGAATTATAACTGTACAAAATATATTAAAATAAAATTATATCATTTTCATCGATTTTAAATCATAATCTATCATATTAAAGCAAAAATATTTATGAAGTAAATAATTATATTGAAGTAAATATATATAGAATTATATAAATTGATTAAATTAAAATCTATTTGTTTAATAAATATAAAATATTAATGTTAAAATATATTAAACGCTCTTAGCAGAACGGTTAACATAGTAACATATAATACCTGTATTAAAATTAACATATTAAACTTTTTTATATTACAAAACAATAGTATCTAAATAAAACATAAAAATTTCTAAACAAAAATTCAACTTTAACACCGGATCAGGAATTTAGTATAAATTAAATAATTAAATAATAATTTTCTATATGATTTATCAGTACATAGATTAATGGGAATTTTTCAAAAATACCACTTTCCTTATACCACTTTTCATTTTTACCTCATTTAAGAGATATATTTCAAAAATACCACTTTTTTTAAGGGGTCAAATTTTTTTTTAAAATTAAATTAGAATCCTAAAATTACCATAAGCCCTTAACCCCATCCTTACCACCACCCCTAACTCTAAAACCCTAAGTTTTGGATTAATTAACTCAAGGGTTATAAGTGTGTTTTTTCCTCTTAAAAACAAGAGTAAAAGTGATTAGACAGTATTGAAAAAGTGGTACAAAAAAGTTTGATATTTTGACCAATTTCTCATTATAATTAATTTATTTAACAATCGAATGGAAAATCCAATAAGATAAATATATAATGAAAAAATGAAATAATTTGATATTAATATGTAAAAAATATAAAATGATTTTGTTTGTAATATTTTATATAAACAATCTTAAATATATGCTAACGTCAAATAAATCTATTCTATAAAAAAGAAGTCATATTCATTTCATATTCATTAGAAAAATTTTACATAATATATTCTCATTGAAAGCTAATAATAAAAACTTTTTAACTACCTTTAATTATAATATCTTTTGATATTTTTAGAAAATAAAAATATATATTAAAAAACTAAAAAATATATTGAAAATAATTTTATCAAGCATCCTAACATTCAAAAAATTATGTAAATATCACTAATTTTAAATAATAATGAAATATAACTACTTACATTAATATACAAAAATAAAATTAATATTATTTTTCCTCTATTTTATAACATAATCACATATCAAAAAGAAAATTATTATATGTGAAGCTAAATATTAGTTAGAATTATATTAAATTGATAAATTAATTAATTTTATTTTATTAAATAGAAATATTAATGTTGAAAATATATAATGCGTTGCAGAACGGGTTAACCATTAGTAACTATATAATATATTATAAAATTAACATATAAAAACTTTTATGTATACCAAAATATTATCATCTACATAAACATAAAAAAAATTCTAAACGGGTTATTTAATTTAAAACACATATCAGAAATTTAGTATAAAATTAAATATAAAATAATTTTCAAAATTTGATTTCATGCATATATTTAAATTTATTTAATAATAAAATGCAATCTAATAGATAATATATAAAGGAAAAAAATTGAAACAAGTAACATATAACCTACTAAATTATTCTATTGGTTAATTATTTATTCAAAATATTTTAAATATATAACTAACGTTACTTAATTATGTAAATAAACCTCCTAAAGACATTATTTATGAAATGATTTGCACTATGTGTTCATCACCACATTTACTTTCAACAAAAAAGTTGAAAATGTTCTTTAAAAAAAATGCACATTGTGCACTATTCTAATTGTGGGGGGGAATTCTTCAAAAAACACTTTCCTTTGTACCGCTTTTTCATTTTTACTTCATTAAAATAAATATTTTCCAAAAATACCATTTTTTTAAGCGGGTAAATTTTTTTAAAATTAATTATAATTCTAAATTTTAAATTTCTAAACCCTACCCCCACCCTACACCATCCTTAACCTAAACCCTATAGTCTTATATTAATTAACCCCAAAGGGTTTTTAAAGTGTGTTTTTTCCTCTTAAAAAACAAGGGAAATGATTAAAGTAATTTCGGAAAGCTGGTACAGAAAAGTGGCATTTTTGACAATTTCTTAATTGGGACATGTAAAAATTTCCTTATAAAAATTATTTTATTTGTGTAAAAAATTTTTAAACATTTAATGACTATATAACTTCAATATATTCATTGTTATGTACTCTTTCTATATAAATACTTATTTTTGTAAGACTATTAAAATAACAGTAATACTATATAATTCATATATAACTATTAAATTAAAATATAGATCAAATTAATAAAATTAATGGTAATATAATTTACAAAATTATTAATGTCAACTCATATATTCTTATTTCCTTAATAAATATAAACAACGCCTTACTAAAATTAGTTTAGAAGTATTCAAATACATTAACTAAACAACACTAATCAAATATATTTTCTGATAGTCAAATTATTAACATATTATTTAATCGCGCTTCAACTAGATTAATTTAAATTGATTTTTCTCAATTAATTCATATTCTTAAATATAACAAAAAAGTCCACAAAATATCGTAGAATTTATTTATATATATAGTATATATATATTAACTTAGGTGATTAAAGAATATTGAAATATAATTATTAAATAGAATAACTTTTATGTGTAATTGTTAACTTTATTAAAAATATAAAATAAAATTCAAAATTAAAAGTAAAAAAAAATCAAAGAAATAAGATTAAATTAAAATAATTATGTTTATGATTTTTTTTAAACTATTAAAATTTTAAATATAATAATTAATTAACTTTCCATAATGTAAGTTAATTTTAAATAAAAAATATTTTATTTAAAATAATTATTTCTGCCCTAAAATGTAGAAAAACACCTATTATCTATATTAAAATGAAAACAAAATCTGCAAGACGTTTGCTGCGTCAAAGGTCTAAGGATTGTTATACTCATATATTTAAAAAGCTCTAATCATCTATTTATTACAAATCCAGTCTTTTCTGGATCGTAATATGTGACTAATATGTATTAGTCAAGCAAATTAGGCAAGCTGAATTTTAAAGACCGCGATCTCGCTTTAAACGTTACCAAGAATCGACAATTTACTTAACATTTCCGACCTTTTAGTCCAAACGTATACAAACCTCCATGCATGTATTGTTTCCCTCCGCTGGAGGGAGTTGATTGAGGAATTTTGACTGTGAGTGCATGGATCTCAAAATCAATAAGAAATTAGGGTAAGGTTATTTAATAATGTGTGTTTGTAGTGAGAAGAAGAAATAATTATGAAAAGAATGTCATACCGATAAATCCTGTATGAAAACGTATATATTACTGCATGTTTCAGAGGGTGATACATTCGTGTGTGACCCAATGGACTCAGAGAGTAAAGAGCATTATCAAAGTATTTAGATTAATAGTTGTATCCAAAAATGGAATTCCTCCTTGTACTTCTACTTGGCTGTACTCTAATAGGTTCCAGCCTGCCTTGGAGGTCAATCATAACGACGACGTTGATCTCTAGTGAGTTCAATGGTACCTTTACGACCACATTCATAGAAGCCAATCTCTTTTATATTTTGGTTTGACAAGATAAACTGGCGTAAGATTATCCTCTCAGCTCAAGATGTGACCTTCATCCACCGCGGGCCTATTGTTCCTTGTGCGATCCACTATGATACTGGACCAAGGTTCTTGCGACCACGTTTCTAGTGGAGAAAAGCCTGCCTCCAATAATTTAGCCCCCAGATTCCTAGGCAGTTCCAAAGTCGTAGAAGTATAAGGGTATGTGGATTGTTTCGGGACTTGTGTAGGTTTGTATTTGTGACTATTGCGTTTATGAATTTAAAAACTATTGGTTCAAGATTCTTGTTTGCAACTTTAATGAAAGATCATTGATAATTTAACTGGTTTCAAATGAGCTCACGAGGAGGATTTCAAGCAGTTGATACGACATTTAGTTCGAACTTAGATCTGAGAAGGCCGAGAAAGGGGCTCGTTGGGATTGCAGTGGTAAAACTATTTAGCCACCATTTTGGATATATACAGACGAGCTTTAGAAAATGTCCAAGATCATTCATGAGAACACCTTGTTGATTGTCCCACGGTTAGTAGCCAGACGGTCTTGGATCGATCGAGCTAACGCAAGGGATTTACGAGTCTTGAGGCAGATTGAAGTAGTGGGTGCAAGTCTCACAAGATTTTTGATTCATTAGATCGAAGGGGTGGGACTATTCTTCAAGCTAGATCAAAAAATATAAGGGCTTTCTATTTTCGATGGCTCTTAGCTTAGCTGCAATATCCTTTGTAAGAAACGCCGGACCCAGACTATTAGCGCCAAACTCCGAATCACTCACACGGACCGAATCCCGATAATAAGCGACCCAAGATATGGCCGGGGGCCCCTTGGATTCACTATTAAGTTCACTATCCCTACCTTTAAGTGTAATATTTATAGTGAGTTAACTAACCTTAATGATTCTGTATCATAATTATATTTTCATAGTGTCTATCCATCAATATCACAACAAATATTCAACGGTAGTATATCGTTAAGTCCGTAATTATGGTTATCTAATTAACCGAGTAAGATTCGATACATATGTATGATTTAGTAAGTAAATATACCTATTATCTATCTCATATATTATACATTAGTATAGACCTAAATGAATCGAAACACCACTTACACCAATCGGCCACCTGTCTTGCGTCACCCTTACCATCCTTATAATGCATGTACCTGTCTCATTTACTGAGGCATTAAGTCTATCTAATAATTAATTCTTTAGTGAGGCAAATCATTCAGCCTATACTTTGACTGTTTTTTAGGTCTCGCTATATATATACGGTTAATTATAATAAGTTCTAACTTTATGAACATAATCTCTAGCAAGCTTTTATATCTCATACTGTATATTAATGTCCATTTAGTAAAAAATAGATTTATTGTGTTGTACTCATGACAACTGATCATTATTGACTTGCATTTCTAGGATTTATCGGTCTGCCTAGTTTAATTTAGGTAATCCCAAGTATGTGGAGGCCTTGGCGAGTTCCTCCCATCCGTCGGCTGCCTTAACCACTCAGTTTTCCTAGCAACTAGCACAATGGACAATCAGGCTCTTAGTCCCTAACGCAGTCAATGACCTATAAGATTCTAGTTAATCTATATATGCATTATATCCGATTTTGTAATATAGTCTACTAAATGACCAAAACAATAAGTAATACACATGCGGGCGCCTTCAATTCCTGGTTGTATCGATTATTACAACACTCAACAATCCAACTAACCAGTCCCAAACGATCCCCTAAGGCTAGGACATGATCAGCGCAGTCATAGAGCTCTTTTATATTAAACTCTATGCTAAGCACTCACTCTAGCAACTAGAGAAAGAACGAATATTATAATCACATCACACTAATGTGAAACATTCTGGTCTGCTGTAATTCTCTATTTTATTTTTGCGACTCTCATATATCTGTCGCAAGACTCATACTGTAGTACTCGACGGACCACCCGTAGTACTCTTTATTAATGTGTATTAATCTGAATCTTATTAGTATATCACCGAGTATCTAGAGTGTAAATGTTAGATATCTCTGACAGCATTGGAGTCATCATCTATATCGAGAGCGAGCTGCTTGTTAGATAGTTCTGTATATGGTATAAAAGCTATATTGCCTCTACGTACTTGTTATCCATGTTATGAGTCGAGGATAATATTAATCATTCATTCAGGTTCACCTCTTGTGTCTCTAGTGGTCTTGCTACCTTGTTAATAGTGGTGATATGATGGTTCAACCACATATGAAAGAGAAGAGGTTATCATTTGGAGCTTTGTGAGAGTGTTTTCTACTATCATGCATGCATATGACCCAAGATATCCTTCGTGAATATATATTTTCTTTTAGTGAGTCCTTTTGAGGTTGTCATTTCTGTTGTAACTTCTGTTAAACATCTATTATTCTTGGGGTGAAGTGGGTATGTGGATATTGGTGATATACGACTATAGGTCTATCATTATGCCAATTTTTGCATAATTTTAGTGTATGTTTAAGATATGTAATTATCACATATTTGTGTATAGTAACATATCATGGTGGTAGGCCGAGCTCCGTAAGATATTTCCAAGAATTAAATGTTACTTCAGCTCTGTAAAGTCTTAGTACTTTTTAGGTAGTACTTCGATGATTAAAACCTTTGATAGTTAATTCTGAGGATAAGCACCACCAAAACATAACTGACAGTATCGAGCCTGAAATCTCTAATAAATAGACTTTCTAAAACCTTAAATCAATTCATGCTGCTTATCAAGCTACACTGATTTTCAGATTCAAAAACTGATCTGCCATTAACTAATACGAAGAATGACGAATGAAAAATATGTGTTTACCCCCAATGGTTTTACTGAACTCTGATAGTCTCGAATGGATGTTTGTGCTTGATGATTCAACAATTTTCGGCTTCCACTGTGGCAGTCTCAAATATATAACTTTAAACACGGCCAGAATATTGCTTTCATATCAACCCAACTGTCCTAGTTCATGCACCGACGAGCAACAGTCCATGCCCAAAGCCCGTGAAATTCTTTATGCGTTAATTGCGCGGTTACAACTTATAAGGTAATCTTTCTTATTGCATTTCAAAAACCCCACCTTTCATGGTTTATCAGATTGATAACTTGACCTAGGATCGTTTATGATTTATTTACATCACTTGGCTCGTACATCTTGTCTACTTAGCGTGGAAAGCAAATCGCTCTTGGAGTTGTGGTTACACAAGCTGAAAAGAAGGTTGATGTACAGTCATTCTTTATGAGAACCTGAAATGTTATAAATGTCTTCCTAGCTAAGCTGTCTTCGTGACTCTAAGTGAAACTATTCTACTCAGCGGATGTGACTCCGTGTCCCTTATTATTACAATTGACATCCAACACTATATATGTATACTGTGATGCTTACTATGTATTGAAATAATTGGATTCCAATCCCTGATATGAACATTTTAACAATCTTGGACTATTCAAATACAGAGAACTTATGCCAAGTCAAATAACTTGAGTAGGTACTCACACCAGCTATGTCGATACAAGCTTGTCGATGCATTACATCGGAAACCTCTCCACGAACATTCGATGTTGCATTATCTAAACAGTCAGAGATGACTACATTGGAGAATGGTTCTCTAAATATGGGATATAAAATCTAATGATGATGGTATAGGATACTGCTTTATCTAATAGAAATAACAAGATATCGTGTGGTTTTAAAGGTTATCTTATAAAGGTTATTACGACTTTATTCTTAAAGGCGTCTTCTTCTTATGTATAAATTTTACTTCCTCATACAATGTTAATAAAGAACCATCAATCTATAAAACTATACAACCCTTTTATCCCAATCCCAATTTAGTTTGGTCAGCAAAATTTCTTCTTTTATTCAAAGCTTTGTCATGTGGTTGCTTATGTACGCAGGCTTAACTTGTTAAAGCCAGAGCAAACGGTCCTTGGGTCAAGCGGATATGAAAGTCCATGCTTCCGGCTGGCAGTTTTAATTAATTTAAAATAGCGGCTGCTTAAAATTTAATTAAAAAGTTGTCCGTAGCCTAAGTGCCGGTTCATTTTCCTTGAAAAAAAAAATGATTTATTTGCTACTGCCAGGTTCAAAACCCTTAAGTTACATTGTTTATTTGTTTTTCAATTTTTTTTCTTGACCAATTAAATTTGGGCCAAAATTTTCTTTTTATTTAACTTATGTCTCTATAATGTTAGGATCTTGCCTCTGGTTAAAAAAAGCAAAAGAAAGTTTTTTCACCGTTTAAAACAGAAAATCCCCTTTCATAGAAGAGCTTTTTTTGCCAAAATTTGACTTAAAAATTTTCAAAAGTCAAAACACAAAAAAACTACTCTCTTTTTTTTTATTTTTTTCTTTTCTTTCCATTCACCCCACTGTTCATTGTTTATTTTTACAAAAATTTTGCCATTATTTTTTTATTTATTGTTTTGGGAAATTGTGCTATTTTTACTTATTCTCCTCAACGAGCCTCATCCATCTTTATCTTCAAAAAAGTATTTTAAAACAAGATTTAATTCAATTTTGCCATCAATACGCCTCAACCCAACATGAGAACAACCAAATTTGAAGCTCTTAATACACC